>VUQH01020196.1:20916-41036 GCA_015106775.1 Etroplus canarensis | reverse complement strand
GCCAATGTGACCACTTCTATAAAAGCAGACGTTTTCGCAGTTTGCTGGTCTGGAGCATTCAGGTGTGTGTTAACACAATCCCAAGGAGGAACGACAGCAGCAATGATCTTATGAAAGCAATTGTTGCTGCCTATCAATCTGGGAAGGGTCATAAGGCCATTCTCAAACAATTTGTCCATCATTCTATAGCAGAGAAGATTCATGGATGTAGTAAAGTAGGACATGCAGAGGGTTGGTGTGAGGGAAGAAGATGCAAGGGATAGGGTTAGGTGGAGGCAGATAATTCACTGTGGCGCCCCCTAATCGGAGCAGTCGAAAGAAGAAGAAGAAAGATTGTTTACAAGTGGAAAACACTGAAGACAGTTATCCCTCTTCCCCGGAATGGACTTTCCAGCAAATTAACCACACGGTCAGACCTTGTAATGCTCAGAGAAACTGCAAAAACCCAAGAGCTACATCTCAGATTGTACAGGCCTTAGTTAGCATGTTAAATGCTAAAGTTCAAGTCGGGATAATTAGAATATGACTGAAGGGTTGTCAGGAGGAAGCCCCTTCTCTTTAAAAAGAACAAGGCAACACGACTTAGGTTTCCAAAGTTCCATCTGAACAAACCTCGAGATGTCTGGACCAATGTCCTTTAGCGAGATGAGAAAGTGGAGACATTTGGCCATGATGCATGTTTGAAAAAATCCAAAGACAGCATGTTAGCACAAACACCTCATACCAACTGTCAAGCGCATGGAGGTGGAGGGGGATGATTTGAGCTTGTTTTGCAGCCACGAGACTTGAACATCTTGCAGTCAGTCAGTCAATCATGAACTCCTCTGTACACCAAAAGTATTCTAGATTTAAATGTGAGGAAATCTGCCCACCAGCTAAAGTTTGACTGGAACTGGGTCATCTCACAGGATAATGATCCAAAGCCCAGCAGCAAATCTCTAACCGCATGGCTGAAAAAGAAAAGAATCGAGGTGTTGCAATGACCAAGTCAGGGTCCAGACCTCAACCTGTTTGAAATGCTGGGGATCTAATAAGAGAGCTGAGCATAAAGAATGCTTGTAAAGAAGAGTGGGCCAAAATTCTTCCACAATGATGTGAGCCACTGATAAAGTGATACAGAAAACCATTATTGTTACTAAAGGTGGTTCTACAAGCTATTTAATCATGGGGTGTACTTAGTTTTTCACTCATGGCTTCTCCATTTTGACTTCATTTTTGTTAAATATAAAATGATACAGTGGACTGATAAGGAACAGATGATTTTTTTAATCATGTCCTGATACAGAAACCATAGACCTAAGAGAGGGTGGACTTTCTTTTTCGTGACTGTAAATGGTGCAATTGGAAGTGCTCCAACTCTGACTTTTCACAGCCTTTAAAAAAAAAGCTCAGATTTGCTTTGCTCATATGTACTTCTTCTAGTACTTTCTGTAATCCACGTGTGCCAGATCAAATCATCTTCTGTAAGACTCCCACTGATTTTTCCTATACTGATCATTTCCAGTGGCAATAAATCTAATTAAGCCTCAGAAACAGCCTACCAACAAAATCAGACACAAAATGAAATAAAATAAAACTAAATACCTTTCTAGCTTCATTCAGAAATTATTCAAGAGGAAAGCTGCTTTTAGAGCTGTTGTTTTAATACTTAACTCTTACATTCGCAGCAGTTGGCAGGGATGGTCATTGACCATCCAAAATAATCTAATTAAAAGGAACAGGCTGTGAGCAGCAGGAGATTTTAACATCACAGACTGGTAGTTACTCTCTGTTGTCATCAACTCTTTGAAGGTTAATGCAGGAGATTATCTTACCTTCCAAACAGTGTCAGAAGAAGAGCTCCACATCCATGTTCTGACCACTTGTCCACTGCACATTAGTGGCCACGCTTGAGACCAGCCTGCAGCCTTTCTTTCCTCTAACAGACGGCAGACTGTTCTGCTTCCTATATAATTATGATGCCAAGTCCCTGAGGGAGCAGCAGTTTCCTCTCCGCCCTGGCCGGGTCTGAATGAATGAGAGGAGGTGGAGTGGGGTCAAGCTGGCAGAAGGGTGGGGTGAGGTGGGAGGGAGGATAGTGGGATGGCAAGGAGAGGATGGGCTCAGGTTAATGGCAGTGAAAAGGGCTGTGTCTTACAGCCCTTTTTACATGCTCACTGACAAATGTCCAAAAAAAAAAAGATAAGAGATAAACAAAGCAGGCAGAGAGTGCTCTGAGAGTTTTCATGCACAAAGTGAATTATATCTGCTTGTAATTCTATTTCTGCATGATGCTTTGGGTTGCTTTAACTTAACTGGGGTCATAGCTGAACTTGCAGCATCAAAGCACATTTCATCTAGAGCTTTAAGTCTGTCTGGGAAGGATGCTACACTGAAAACAGATTCAGCCCAGGAAAGGAAATGACTGAGCATTTTAAAAAGCTTTACTTATTAACTGAATAACCTTTGAGGTTCCCTGTTAAAACTTCCAGAAAGTGCTGCTGAAAGGACTCATCTGTCAACATGATGTCATGTGCATAGTGTGTGCGAGTTGGAGCAGGCTCCTGGCTCTGGATGACATTTTGGAAGATCTATAATTCATGAAACAAATAGACTACATCTATCAGACAAATAATATTACTCCCAGTGGTTTAGTGTGTGTGCCTGCGTATGTTTCTGTATGCCCTTTCAGCTCGAACAGATAACGGATAGTCATCGATAAATGCCTGACATCTCAGATAATGTAGTGACACTCAGCTTCCTCTTAACTGAATATTTAATGCATAACACCATGTGTTCTGGCAAACGATCAATTTATTTCCAAACTTTGGAAAAAGGTGGGACATGCACAGAAACGTCTGAACTTCGTAAAGATTCCATAGCCTCATGAAAAAAATGAAAAACAATGCACCAGGATTAATTTAAAGTAATGTGTTTTTAAAAGTGTCATGCTCTAGGTTGGGAATCAGAAAGCGTAAGGTAATGCGGTCTGGGTAAAAGCAAGCAACAAGGAAAAAGAAGCCAACATGGTGGTGCCAAAAACTGCAGTTCCTGGAGTGGCCACTTGAGGCTGCCTCAAAGCTGGTCAGTTCCCATAGACTCAATTTTTACAGTGCCCATCTTAACAGCACCAAATAGCTTGTTTACAGCCTGATACAAAAACAAAACATTAATATTCATAGCAAACTGATAGGTGTATCAAAATTGCGTGTAAAATTGACAGCTGTGCTAAGCTGTGCTAATTAAAGTCACCAAACCGGACCGTTCAACTGTGGTTGTGGTGTTGGTGCCTTTTAGAGAAATTTAATGGAAGGATCTGAAAAAATGACCTGTGTGGTACAGACCATCCAAGAAGTTTGTGTTTCAGTCTTTGTGGTAAAACTATAGTATTTTATAATGTTAGCCCTAATTATGTATCCCCGTAGTGTAGTGGTTTACACGTTTGCCTTACAAGTGAACGGTCCATGGTGAGATGAGACACAAGTCCCTCTCATCATGGAGGGTTGTGGCAGGAAGGGCATCTGGCTTAAAACCTCTGCTAAATTACCAAAGTAGATTAATCAGCTGTAGTGACCCCATGGGGAGAACACAAGGGAGCAGCCGAAGGTACATTTTTTATACCGTTAGCGCTAATTAGCAGGTATCTCTGTGTGTGTATGACATACCCAGACAGTTACACAGATTTTTAAGCCTTAAAAAATAAGAAAAAGACTCGTTAACTAGTTAGCTAGCAATTTTGAGTATAAAAAATTTGCCAAAAAAAGGGGACAAAACTATAGATACTGTGATAATATCATTAGTGGGAATTCTATTTGATTCAGTAATCATGTGTTCACCAAAAGTTTAGTACTTACAAGCTGGTGACATCATATTCACAGAAATGTAATGGAGAATATTAAATATTTGATGGATCATAAGAAACTTTTATATAATCCTCTAAACTCATGCTTGGCATATCTTTTATAACACTTTGGCTTAGGTTAGTTACTTCCATTCATTATCTTCCACTTAGCTGAATTTGGGGCACTTGGCTAAGCAGGGTATTCCTGATGCCCTTTTCCCCAGCAAAACCTTGTAGTCCCCCCCTAGAGGATCCCAAGGTATTCCCAGACCAGATGAAATGTATAATCTCTCTAGTGGGTTCTGGGTTGACCCCAGTGTTTGCTCTCAAGTTGGGGGTGCCTGAAAAATTTCCACCTACCATATGCCCAAACCACCTCAACTAACTCTTTTTGACATGAAGAAGCACCCTATGGAGGAAAATCATTTTAGCTTTACTCTTCTGGTCATTCCCCAGATCTCATGGCTACTGGTGGGGGTTGGAATGAAGACGCACTGGGTAATCAAAAGCCTCACCTTTTGGCTCAGCTTTACCTTCGCTGTCCGGTACAACTCCCACATTACTGCTGTCGCCATACTAATCCACCAGTCCAACTCATGCTTCACCTTCCTATTCCTATTCCAAAGATACTTGAACTCCCTCACTAGGGACAACATCTCTCTCCAACCCAGAGGGAGAATTCCACCATTTTCCAGGTAAAAAAGTTATTTATTAGCAGCAACCCTGAAAACAAGTCAGGAAAAATACCATTTATATGTCATATACTGAAAACTCCTATCAATGTCTAGACAAGACTGATGAGGCAATGAAATGCATGTTGGTAGATCCATGTGAACAGACCAAAGAAGGAAGACTTGGAAATATCCCAGGAGCATGTGAATGCACAATAATGTTGTTCACCATTTTATTAAGCATACTGACACGTGTTTTAACATTAATGATGGGCACATGATTCATTTTGCTTATGTTTGATCAAAAACCAATGTATTAGACCAAAAATGGTGGTGTTACCTTTTGTGAAGTCACACAATACTGAACATACTATATGTATGTCTACTTTAATCTAATATTTTAGGTAAGCACAGAGCAAATATATGAGGGAAGAGGATGCAAGGGATAGGATGAGATGGAGGCAGATGATCCTCTGTGGCGACCCCTAATGGGAACAGCCGAAAGAAGAAGAAGAAGACAGAGCAAATATCCCTTTTAGTTGATGAATGTGACTTTTATCCAAACACTTGTGGATGCACTTACTTTTACTTTGTCCATATTTTTCTGTGCCCTTTTGTGCTGTGCTTATATTCTCCCTTCATACAGGGATCGCGTGAAGTGTGCCAGTGGGGTGTGGTGAGTTCTGTGGAGGAAGTGCCTCCAGCAGTGGATGAAATCCAGTCGGCCCATTAACTCGCTTGCAGACAGGACTCGACCAGGGGCTCATATCAGTCCACATTACAGAGGCATCGATCCCTGGAGCCGAAGCATTTATGAATAATTGATGCAACTTTGAATGAATGGAGAAGTTACTGTCCTCGTGTATGTTTTATATGAAAGCTACAGCAGTTTTTATTGACATTTATTCAGTTATGGTAGGTGAACTATAAGGCATGTCAGAATCACCTTGTTTGAACTTAGAGTAGGATACATATATTTTGCATGTTCTTCTGTGAAGTCAGATAATACACTTTTGGTTAGTTTGTAGACTCCACTGAGACTGAACAGGACTTGGGTCATGTTCCCACACATGTATATCTTTTATGGATAAAGTGGACAGTTACAGGAAACTTAAAGCTGCTCTAATCTTGTTATTAACAACCAAACCCAACAGCAGACATATTGGTTAATTGAACTAAATTAAATAACTGCTTCTATGCTATGTGAGAAACACATTTGCCAACTTTATAAAGCAATTAAAAAATTGTGTGTGCAGCCAAGTAGTTAATGCAAGTTTAAATCCAACAGCCAATCACAAAAGGCAATATTGGTGGTGACTCAAGCATTTTCTCTCAGCATGCATAAAAAACATCTATTACAAGTGTAGGATGGAAAAATTGAAATCAAAGCATGTTTGCATATATAAGCTGTGAAATTACTTACATTTTGCTTCACTATCTTCACATCACAGTCTGAACATTCTGGGTTTGAACCTGCCTGGATCCTTTCTGTGTGGAGGCCACTCCTCCCACAGTCCAAAGGCATGCATGTTAAGTTAACTGGGTCTTATAAATTTGCTGTGTTTGCACTGTGGGCCGTCTAGCATACAACTTTCCCCACCTGGTTTTCAGCTCCAGCCCTCCTTTGACTCACGTTGTATACAAATCTGTATACAAAAGACGGATGCAGCTGTCATGATGCCACCCACTGGCCTGCAAAGCCCTATTTTTGAAGCATCAAGGTGGGCATGACAAGCCTGTAATAGAGATCATGAAGTACAAAATAAACATAATATTGTATTCAGGAAGACTTGACTTGACAAAAACCTCATCAGGAAATTGATGTCATAGATCAAAGGGTCATTTTCCCCTAGATTTCTGCACAGTCAGACCCTTTTGGACCCCGGGGGATATAATGTGAAATGGATAGTAAGCCATAAAGACAAAAATAAGATATGCTCTTAGAAAATTTAGCAATTAAACAAATCAATGCACATCCAAGAGGCCAAATATGCTGTTTTCAGCTGTTTGGCTTTTTCTTTAATATGATTCACACAAAAACTGCATAATCTCGGTAAATATTACCACATGTAATACAGAGCAAGGTTATTATAGTTACCTAAAACTGAACTAAAAACTCAAACTGCATGAAAAAAATAGTTTTACTTAACTGAAATAAAATAAAGACTAGACTTTTGGGAAAAATCAAAACTAACTAAAATGACATTGTGGGCTGAGGAAACTAACTAAAATAAAATAGAAATATACAGGAAATGTCCTTAGTTCTAGTCTTTGTTAGTTGGGTTAAATTTGGTCAGACAGCCTGTCTGATGAGGCTTTGATGCATCAGTTTATTGAGATTTAGTGTGTTTACTTGACTGTCACTGATCTGCCTTCACGAAGTTTTGTTTGTATCATAATTTCTGATCTAAACATCGTAAATCTTCCTGACAAATACCATCCATATCATAATTATTAAGAAAACTAAACCTAACTCTGAAATTAGCAAAAACTAAACTAAAACTAAACATTTTCAAAAGATAAAAACTAAACTAAGAAGAACAAATCCACTCTGAAAACTGAAACTGAACTGAATTCAAAACAAAAACTCAAAATGAAATAAAAACTAATTAAATGCAAAAAATGCAAAATTACAATAAATTTGATACAGAGGTGGGACTTGCCAGATTAAAATAAGGAAAATTCCTGAAAACAGTATTTACTTAAACAAAGCTCCTTTAACTGCTTTCCATAACTTTTAGGATACCAGACAAACTGACAAAACTTACAAACTTACAAAATGTTTTTGTAAGCAATCTATCTACCTTAGATGCAAATAATAGAAAAAAAAATTAAACAGCTTGTGAATGCATTTTGTGTGTGTGTGTGTGTGTGTGTGTGTGTGTGTGTGTGTGTGTGTGTGTGTGTGTGTGTGTGTGTGTGTGTGTGTGTCTGTGTGTGTGCATGTGTATGTCCATGTGTGCATATGTGCATGCATGTAATCAGTATGGCCATCTGAATTACAGAGACGCTAAATTGAATCAGCAGAGAGACTCTGGCTCCACTGGTCTCAGTTGTTTCCATTGATCTGTATCAGAAGACTTCTCTGACCAATAGCCCTGTGCTCTGCACTTCTCACTCTCTGAGTGTCATACATCTCACTTCAAAAATTTATTTTTTTTGTAGGGTGGTTGGGTGGGCTAGCTAAATTACACAGCATTTGCCTCAGAGCAAGAGAAACAATATTGAACAAGTTTGTTTGCTTAAAAGTTTATCTGGGCCCACTTCAGCCAAAGGTGCCAAAGGTGCAGTCGTGTGACAGCTGAATTTTTTGAAGAATTCTATGCAGTCCAGTGAAAAACCCAGTACACTTTATGATTCATCAGCTTTCAGAACCACCTGTAGCAACAATAACTTGAAATAATGGTTTTCTGAATGACTTCATCAGTCTCTCACATTGTCACATAGGAAATATGGCCCACTCATTGCCCACAGCATTGCTCCAGTTCACTGAGGTTTGCAGGCATTCATATATGCACAGCTCTCTTGGGGTCCCTCCACAGTATTTTGTTTGGGTTGAATTGAGGTCTGGGCTTTGACTGGGCCATTGCAACACCTTGATTCTCTTCTTTTTTTTAGTCATTCATTCATTTTGTAGATTTGTTGTTGTTGCATTGCATGACCCAGTTTTGGCAGACCCAGTTCTGTCAGACAGAAGCCTCACATTTGACTCTAGAATACTTATGTATGCAGAGGACCTCATGGTCAACTCAGTGATGCAAGGTGTCCAGGTCTTTGGCTGCAAAAACAAAACAAAAAAAAACCCAAAACTCATCACCCCTCCACTACTGTGCTTAACAGTTGGTATGAGGTGTTTGTGCTGATATGCTGTAATGTGGTGCTGTCCATTATGGCCAAACAGCTCCTCTTTTGTCTCGTCTATCCAAAGGACATTGTTCCAGAAATTTGTTCAGATGAAACTTCTCAAGCCTAAACCATGCTGCTGTGTTCTTTTTAGAGAAAAGAGGCTTTCTCCTATCAGCCTTTCCAAACAAGCCATACTTTCAGTCTTTTTCTAACTGTACTGAAGATTGAGGCATTGAGTTTGTACTTACCTGCTCTACACCAGCAAGCTGCCAAAACTTTTGTTTTTCTAAAGATGGTCATGCTTTCTCATTCTCAGTTAATCCAGTGTGTTTGATTAGCAGCACCTGGTTGCTACTTATCTTCTTAATTCCTATTTAAAGCAATCAGGGTGTTCTTAGTTTTTCACAGGACTGCACAGAATCCAGTACTGGTAAAGTTTCTTTTCACGTGATTGTAATGTCATCTGTCATCTCTAAAAGTCACTCAGTTTCATTGACATTCTGTGTTCTTCAGTTGCTACATCACTGCTAGTGTCTCCCTGCCCCAAATATGGATGCTGCCCCAAACGACTGGTCCATAAGGATGTGGACATTTTTATATCAAACGACAAAGATATGATTGAAAAGCACCGAACAAAAGTTGAATGTCTACGCTTCATATACATCAGGATTGTTTGATTTAAGATTTCAAGATTTCAAGATTCTTTTATTGTCATGTACCATGTAACAATGTGCATTATTATGGCAATGAAATTTGTTTTGTTTGGTGCCAGCTCAATTTGCCATGATGAACATATAAATGCAAAACAAGTAAGTCAAGATAAAATAAAATTATTTAAACTATTACATACTATACTACAGAATCTGAAGCTAATTAGTAACAAAATAAAAACAGAACAGAATAGAACAGAATAAATACACTCCACTGTAGTGATGTACACAATTACAAAGTTTAAAAAATATGGACATGACTGTATTTTACCAATTAACTTTTATTTTTCTTTGATTAAGAAATACGTTGAATCACTCTTTTGCCAAGAAGCAGATAAAACATTGATATCCTAACATCTGTCAGTTAAGCTTGAAGCTGCAGCCAGCATGTGACTGGCTTTTCCTGTTTGCTATTATACGTAGTATACTGTTACAACAGTGAATGCTCATTTAAAACATGGCCGAAGTTCCAAATAATGTAGTCAGCAAAGGTGCTAAAAGTACACACATTTTTCACTAAAATATACATATGTACAGATACTTATGTTAAAAAAGACTCTGGTAGAAGCTGAAGTACTGAGTCAACTTCTTTACTAAAATAAAGGACATATTCTGGCCTTCAAGCAATCCCCCCCCCCTCCAGTGTCACTGGAGACCAAAGTAATGCCACCCAGAGTAAGTATCTGGTTAGAGTGTTTCTAAAGTTTTTGGGGCCTAATACAATAACCTCAGGTTTGTCTGAATTTAAAAGTAGAAGATTACAGGCCACCCAGCACTTTATATCTTTAAGACAAGCTTGTAGTTTAACTAATTGAGTTGTGTCATCTGGCTTCATGGATAAATATAGCTGGGTATCATCTGCATAGAAATGAAAAGATATGCAGTGTTTTCTAATAATATTGCATAAACATGGGAAACATGGGAAACATGTATAACGTAAAGAGTATTGGTCCCAGTACAGAACCCTGCAGGACTCCATGACTAACTTTTCATGTGTGAGAAAGACTCCTTGTTTACATACACAAATTTGAATCTGTCAGATAAATAAGATTAAAACCAGCATAATGTATTCCCTTTAATACCAACAGAGTATTCTAGCCCCTGTAGTAAAATGTTGCAGTTGACTGTATTGAATTCTGCCGTCAGGTCTAGAAGAACAAGCAGAGAGATGAGTCCACGGTCAGAAGCCATTAAAAGATCAGTAGTAATCTTTACTAGTGCCATTTCTGTGCTTTGAATGTACTGTGGAATGATGGATACACCAATAAAAATCTGTCATTGTTCCCTCTATTTAGGTTCAGCTGTCGGGAAGGTGTACACTGACCTGAATAATGCAAACTTTTTTCAGCATGCCCCACTTCAGAAGTCGTAAAAAGTTCCCACCCCAGGTCACACAAAAATGCGTGTCCCACATCCCAGAATTTTATCAGTCACTAAGGATAAAGAAACAGCCCGCACTGAATTTTGCTTAAATAAAGGAACTGATAAAGGTATTATCAGTGCAATAGCATCAGCAAACATTTGCTTGTTTCTTTTTTATGAAAAACTTAATGTCTATTCACCTTAGTTTGAGAACCGCTTTTCTCAAATGCATCAAAAATAAAGTAATGAGCCTAGAGGTATCTGCATTAAAATGTAGCGAGTAAAAGTAAAAAGTGATCGAAAAAATAAATAGTCAAGTACCTGAAAGCTACTGAAGTACAGAAGCAAAACATTTGTATTTCATTACTTCCCATCTCTGACGGTCAGTGTATGTACAAGTCATCAGTGTAAGGTAACTACTGCTCTTAATGCTCAGTTTCAGACCAGCTTTTCTTGTCTTGGCTCTTTATGACATCCAGGAGAGGGGATGTCCTTAATGTGGTGCTAACAGCCCCGCCCATCTTCTGTTCGAACCTTCTGTTTGGAAGTGACGAAAGCTGTCTTAAAAGTAGGGGGAAGGGAGCTAAAATGGCTTGTTTCTGATAAAGTAAGGGGCTACACCAAGACCCAGTATCAGATAAAAAAAAAGGATTATTTTGAATAGTAATTCATGCAAAGCTGCTCAAGTGTAGTAAAAATATGGAGTCAGAAATGGGAAAAGTAGGTCAAAAGCTCCTCCAACCAAGATTTATAGTTATACCTTGTTTTTGTACTTATTTTCTTCTTTATGTTTTCTTCCTTAAGTCCTTTATTTCCAGCTTATTCAAGAGACAAATCTCACTCCTCTTCCCTAAGACAACTCATATGATGCTCATGCCATTTATTTTTAAGATTATTTTAAGTATATTTAGTTTGCAAAACTTTAAAATGTTATTTCTTCTTCCTCTGTGATACTGCTATGATTCCTTTTTTAGTAGCCCTTAAAACATATTAAGATGTTTCAGTTTATCATATCTGCAGTGTTTTGTGGCCATTAATACGGGCTTGGATATTCATCTACTATAGACATGTGAGCCGCAGTATCAACTTTCCTCAGGGGAGATTTATTTATGCCTGCTGCCTCTCTGCTTCCCGCAAGCAAGGTGCATTCTGAGGGGTTTCTTTTCTCCGTCATATTAGAAAGAACGTAACTTAAGCTAGGTTGGTCACTGGACTCACTGTGGCTCAGTTCACACACATACAGTATACGCAGACGCTGGTAGCCTATGCAGTAGCGTGTGCATATGGTGTATACTTACACCAGTCCATACCCTATGGAAGCATGTATTCACTGTTTTACTGCAGCACCAGATAAAGGAAAATTGGCTAAGATCTGAAAACTAAACTGATAACTCTAAGTTCTGATAACTGCAGACGGTCAGCAGGTAACTTTAACATGATCACCATTTTAGTGGGGCGAATTGCTCGCAAATATTAGCAGATTATTAATGGGTAAACCGCAGCTGATGGCATTCTTTTCTGATTAGTTTTACATGAATTTTAAACTGAAGCATCAAATAAAATCTTGGCATATGAGAAAAAGTGGCAGGACTTTCATCCTGTGGAGAGCATGAAAACCAGGGGTTGCAGCCAGATAATCAGTTTTGCTTATGAGTGTTACTGACTGAATGAGGTGACCTGGTTAGAAGTCTTACACCTGAGGTGTCAAATTCATTTTACGTGGTGGGCCACATAGAGACCGTCTGATCCCAACTGGCCCAGACCAGCACAACTATTGCCTTCCTTTGGCTACTCCCTGGTATTCTCCCCCAAGAGGTTGCCACAGCAGATTAATCCACACTGGTAAATTTGGCAGCGGTTTTACACCAGATGCCCTTCCTGACACAACCCTCCATGGTGAAAAGGGGCTTGTGTCTCTACCTGGAATCAAACCAGAGACCTTTCACTTGTAAGGCGAATCACTTACAGGAACACTAAAAACCTGAAAAAGCGACGCCTCCAAATTGCTCCCTTTTCATTAAGTTTAAAGACATCTAACAATGCATTTTACTCCTGAGATGCAGTAAGAAAAAGAAGTCCAATGTCAGTCAGAAGACCCAGTTTTTATATTTTATAAAGAAATGTTGCTGTAGTAAAGGCTCTTTGGGCTTACAGTTTAAGAAATAAATGTGAAAAACTGCAGACAAATCACTGGAAGCTACTTACCTGTACTATTAATTTGCAGAAAATACCCAATTTTTTCACTGTATACTAGGTGATATATCAGAATACTTTATCAATCCTAGGGGGAAATAAAAATACTGATAGTAAAAAAAAACACCTAAATTTCTGCCATTTGATGGTTTAGCTCTGCCCTACTTTGCTGTATGACGAGCTATAGGGAATGTCTTTGTCAGTAAAAAGGCTGTAAAACTGGCATGGCGGTTGTGGCCCCCAGGTCATATGTTTGACACCCTTGCCATGCAGCTGGTTAGATTGTCTGAAAGCAAAGGAGAGCTGTTTCAGTACTTCCTTTCTCAGTAAATAGGTGAGAGTCTTCTATTGGATAATTATTGCAGTGATTAATATGTTTTGGCTGGCAACAGGTTATTTAAACCAACTGATGCAGTGAGTAGCTCCTTATATCATATGTAACCAAACGGAAGACATACTGTATGCCGTTTGCATGGAAAAGATCTCAGTTTCAAAAAAGATCAAATTTCTGGCAAATAAATTCTTCAAAATGGGGTTAAGAACTTTCCAACATGCTATTAAAACCTGGAGGGATAGCGGCGAACCAGTATCTTCAAGTAAGAAATGTGGTATGAAAAATCCTGAACATTCGTGATCGGCAATCACTTAAACTTTTTTTTAGGTCATATTTTAAAAATCAGCAATAGAACTAGTAGTAGTGAAAGTGAGAGCATTCCCACAGGCGTAATTTGAGGAGACGTCAAGGGAATGGGACTAAACAGCTGTGTAGCCTTAAGAAAACCACTTATGAGTGAGGCTAATTGGAAAAAAAAAGCTTCAGTTTGCTTAGGAGCATAAAAATTGGGCTCTGGAGCAACGGAAGAAGGTCGAGCAGTCTGATTGGTTCAGATTTACCCTGTTCCAGAGAGATGGGAGCATCAGGTTAAGAAGAGAGGCAGATGAAGTGATACACCCATTATGCCCAGTTCCTACCAAACCAGTGTGGGCAGTGTTATGAGCTGGGGTTGCTTCAGTTGGTCAGGTCCAGGTTCAACTACATTATTTTGCCCAAAAATAAGGTCAGCTGACCACCTGAATATACTAAATGCCTTTTTCCATCAATTGATTTTTTTCCCTGACGACGCAGGCATGTTTCAAAATGACAGTTTCAGGATTCATCATGCTCAGATAGGGAAAGAGTGATTCATGGAACATGAGACAGACCTTAACCCTTTTGGGATATATTAAAGAAGAACATAAGCAGTGGTCCAACTCTCCCATCCTCAATTCATGATCTTGGCAAAAAAAAATAAATGTTATGACATTTCACAAGCTTATTGGCAACAGTGTAACAATGAATGTGCGCCGTCATCAAAACTAAAGGCATCCGCCCAAATTAAGTGTGTGACTTTTTTGGCCAGGCAGCGTACTTCCCTCAGCAATGTACACACCGGACCATCCTTTATGAGTTGAAAGGAGATAACAGCATCCAACAAGAAAAAATGAAAATGAAAGCAACACGACTGGCAATGGATTCAGATCATCATGTAAATCTACATTACTTGTGCATTTTCCATGTCATTAAAACTAGCTTTTATATTCATCTTCACAGCTCTTAAAAATAAACCCTTCAGACAAGATCTGTGATACAGTTTGCTTGTTATGAAGCCATTGCCCTGTGTGAATCAAACTGTAACATGAAAGTGGTTATAGTAAACTTTCTTGGCTATATTAACACGAAAAAATGGAAGCTAACCTTGCAGAATAAGTCAGTTTCCATGAGTTATGTCCTCTTTTTGAGCATTGCATTTTGAGTATTGGAAGTCTTTGGGTTTGTTATTAATTAGTTTTGCTTAAGTCATAATGGCTGAAAGGCTCAGTAAGACTTAACCTGGGTTATCAAGTCATAAAGTTTTCTCTGGGTTGCCCATTTATTATAGAACCGACAGGAAACAGCAAAGTAAGAATGGCTAAGACAAAGTATCCAAGATGAGATTTTGTAGTCCATTTTTAGGACATTGTAGTTTTACTACAGCAGAACCACGTCAGCAACTTCCATCATCTTCTAATTAAGTAGCCTATAAGTTTAGCAGAGTTCTCTGAGCACTGTGGTTCTCTTTTACTAAGGTCATATATATTGTTTACATCTTTTTACCTCATTAATTTTTCTGTTGAGTTCAAGTTGTTGAAAAAGCACTTTGCCCACATACATGGTGTCACTTTTATTTTTTATTAAGAAAAGAAGATTTGCTTCAACTTTAACACTTCTTCTGTTACATCCGAGGTCCATTTTATTTATTTTTAACATTTAGTCATGAAAGCAACAGTGGAGGAAGTACTCAGAACCTCAAGTATCACTGCACTGTAAAAATGTCCTATCAAAAGCAAACCCATGAATATGGTGCTTATAGCAAAATACACAAGTATAAATTTAGAGCAGCTATGGCTCCAAAGGTAGAATGAAACTGTTTGCTGCTTCACTGTGTATTCTCCAGTCTGGTGAGACAGCAGGATGTGAGTTAACACTGTTTTATACTCCACTGACCCATTATGTAATGATGTCCTGACAGGACATCACAGCTGTGATCAATATGAAGAGGCTGAAGAGGCTGGGAATCCAACAAGATAACCTAATTACTTATTTTTACTGCCACATGCATCTAAATCCTGTGCATACTAGAAAGCGTATGGTAAGCGAGATAAACCCAACTTCATAAAGCAACAAGAATAAAGCCTTGCTTTAAGATTTAAACATTTATGACCAGCCTTAACGGCATGGCGGATGTTGCTTTCAGCCCTTGAGTGTGTCTGTGTGCCATCATGGCAGAATGTGCTCCTAGAGGAACCTACTGTAATGGGCATACCTAGTGTAGTTTGAAGATGGGTGTGGTTCAATTCCAGAGTACTGAGCAGAAAGCACCAGAAGAAGCAAGGCCAAAGGGCCATTAAGTATACAGCAGTGACTCAGTTTTACAATTAGCCAGTCTTTGCTTCCATTTGACAATACAGAGCAAATTTAAAACATTCCATGGAAGTCTTCAGAACAGTATCACAGTATGAATGAATGGCAGTATCTTCCTCCATCCGGTATCTGAAATCATCTAAGAGTTTTCTCACTGAACAAGTGATGTCAAGTGTAACATGTAGCTAAAACAGAGTATCATCCTCATAACAGCAATGCAGAATACTGGAGTTTTTCTCAAGGGCAGACCTGAGGGGAAGCATAATTAAATATAAAGTTTTTCAAAACTTCAAAGTTTTGCCCTGTAAGTATTTAAGTTTGTTTGTTAGCGGGATTGTGACATGGTCATGGTCCCCTGTCCCCTCGGGGCCTGCATCCTCTTTCTTTTCCTCCCTCTTCTCTCTATCTCTCTGTCTTTGGGGTTGAGGCAGCTAATTATGTGCTTGGTTCCAGATGTGGAAGAATCAGGGTGGAGTCGTCTCACCTGTGGCTTCTTCGTCTTCTTGTGAATTTTATTGGCGGTTGGCAAACAACAAAATAGTGCGTTACCGCCACCAACTAGTATCCCGTCCACCCGTGTCATCCTTTCGCAGGGCCTGTGACCCTGGCGTCATCAGCCAAGGGTCTCCTTTTCCACCTGCGGCTTGTTACTGGGTCAGGGTATTTAACCTCTGCTGATGGCAGAAGACTCTACAGTTTCAGTAGTAAGCCAGCCCAAACTGTCTGTGAGCTGTCAGCTTATGATTCTGTTTGCCTGCTGGAACTTACCCTGTGTTTGTGCCCCTCAGCGTGCGTAACAGTGCGTAAAGGGCAAAAGTAAAATTAAATATAAGTAAATACACATGCACATACATACACATATACGCATACACATAATAATAACATGGCAATAAAACCAGCAAAATTAAAAGCACATTAGAGGAAGGATTTAAAATATGTAAAAGACAACAAGCAGATTAAACCAAGTAGTTTTGGTGAGTTACGTAAAAGCTCTATTTAAAAGGAAGATTTTAAGCCTGGTCTTAAGTGATTTCCCCCCGGGGATTAATAAAGTATTCTGATTCTGATTCTGATTAAAAACAGAAAGGTTGTCAGCACTTCGAATCAAGACTGGAAGCTGGTTCCACAGGACAGGAGCTAGAAAACTAAAAGCTCCCCAGTCTGGACCGAGAGACCTAAGGAACCACAAGGAAACCTGCAGTCTGTGAGCGAAGTGCTCTCATTGGCATGTAAGGAAGTATAAGATCTTTTATATAGGTTGGAGCCATGATATTTAGAGCTTTATACTGTATGTCATAAGCAGGACCTTTTAATTGTATTCTGTACTTAACAGGGAGCCAATGTAAGGAGGCCAAGACAGGAGAAATATGCTATTTTTAATCAGTTGAAGGATCTTCAAGGAATTGTTTGGGCTACCAATAAGCCTGTGACTTTTTATGCCTGAGTTCAGTCTGCTCTTTGGGTCCAAAACCTGCGAACCTGACACACATCGGGTTTTTTGGAATTGGGGTTCAATTGTTACTGTTATGTTATACACATAACAGCGGCTATAAAACTTTTTTAGGCATCCCCCACAAAACCTTCACGGCACACAATTTTATCCATCACTAACAATAAAGAAGGATCCACACTGAATTTTTCCTAAATTAAGGTGCATATAATCTGCTTAATAGCATCAGCAGACATATTTTTTTCCTTTTCTTAATAAATCATGTTTGTTTACCTTAGTTTCCCGTCATATTTTTCAAATGGTTGTCAGTATCCCACCTGCAGATACTCCACATCCCGTCAACGGGGCTCACCCCGCAGTATGACAACCACTGCTGCAGACCAGCTTTGATATTCAGAAATTTTAAGGTGAAGGATGCCATTATATTCCTTAAATAAAGAGGACAATGTGCCAGTCTGTCTAAGTAAGTTGGAAATTTATAGGACTCTCCCCAGCTTCACTTCAGTGTTAATATCCATGCAGATCTACTTTACAGTCTTACCAAATTTTCATATAAAAGTAAATATATCAGCGATAAAGATGAAGTCACCATTACTCAAGGAAAATGAAACTGTATTCCTCAGTAAGGCAGTCATTATTTGAAAACTCATCAAAGTGTTGACTCATAGTGCTGGAGTCTGACTTTTCTCTTCATGCCTTCTGTACTGACTGACTCTTTATGTGCAACCCCATAAACTTCTTTTGTGTCAGTCCTCTAACGTGAGGTTATCAGAGAATAACTTCCTTCCTTAGATCAATACAGTGTCACACAGTGTCCGACCATTGAAAAAAAGCTCTGTTCCACTGTATTGATCTAAGGAAGGAAGTTCTTCCTTTTAAAGGGGTCAGAGATCAGAAAACAAGGTCAACTCAGAAACATCATGTTGGTTTATGGTGATTTTCTGAATGTATGCATTTTGCATGCTGGTAATATTTGGAACAGATGAACAAGCATACCCTTGGGAATTGAAATGTCTTCTTTCCATTTTGTTTGTATTCAAAAGTAGCCCTTTTCTATAGTGGGAAGTTAATCCCATCATCTCTGTTACATTTCCTCACATTCCCATTACTCCAAAGCAACACAGACTACAAATAAGCACAAAACAGATGAACAACAAACACACACCGACATAAGGTCCATCATCTCTCTTCTAGCCGCTGCCACACCAACATGCAGCTCTGCAGTTTGTAAACATACTCCACCAGTAGAAGTACTTTACAGTGTCCTTCATGAGAGTGGTGGTCTGACGAGGTCTGTCATAATTATACGCACCAACTACCATTAGGAGGTAAGCCAGCAGAGTAGCTGTGTGCTTGTGGTTGAGTATTTTTTAAATGTGGATTAAATTATTTGAAGCAAGGCAATGTTAGAGGGTATACACACACACACACACACACATACACACACACGCGCGCGCGCTCACGCACACATGCATGCAGGCATGTATGTTAGTATAAAAATGTGATCATTGTTTGCAATGACAGGCAACTACACACCACAATCTAATATTATCACTCATGTGTATTTCCCAGTCCTGTTGATAATCATAACTTAACAAACTGGTGTCCTTTTTTAGTTAACTATAATAACCTTGGCTGTGCTGGGGGTGTAATTGATGTCACTGTGCTGTCTCTCCATTTTATTACTTTCACATTCAATAAAAAGTAGAAAACTAGCCCTGTCATGCATGGCATCCACTACAGTGGACTTTTACTTCAGTTGAAACCATATAATTTACTCCAAAGTAGCAGGGAGCACCCTTCTTAGCCTCTCTGTTTTGCTGTATGGTCCTTATCTATCAGTTTTTTTACTCTAAAATGTGACATCATAAATACAAAATGGCAGAAAGAGAAGGTACAAAAAGTATTCTCTGGTACTCTGATCCATGTGGCTTTTGCCATGTTTTCTGTATGAGTGCAGGTGTCTGTTGTAGCTGATGTCATGCATCAGGGGTGATGCAGTATTCTATAAATTAAATATCAAATAATGCATACAAGCAAAATGATGAGATAATCAGATTACTTTTGTGATGATTTGGGCCTTATTGAGGCGTTTCAGGTTATTCCTGTCATAGACTGTTTCTGCAAACCCCACTTCCAGAAAAGTTGGGAAATTTTGCAGAATGCAATAAAAACAATGTGTCATCTGTTAACTCACGTGAACTGTTA
Organism: Etroplus canarensis; assembly: GCA_015106775.1. Lineage (NCBI taxonomy): Eukaryota > Metazoa > Chordata > Actinopteri > Cichliformes > Cichlidae > Etroplus > Etroplus canarensis. Next base: position 21,835 of record VUQH01020196.1, on the reverse strand, counting down.
TTTAGAGAATGTATTTAAAGAATTGTTTGTTAGTTCAAAAGGAATATTTCTGAGTGCAAGACTGCAGAGAATTTAGGTCTTTAAACATCTGCATTGCATAACCTTGTAAAAAGATTCAGAGAATTTGGAGACATCTCTCTGCGTAAAGGGCGAGGACAGAACCCGCAGGTGAATGCATGTAGTCTTGGTCATGCTGCTGTGACGAATATAGCTACCTGGGCTCAGAAGTACTCTAGAAAACCATTGTCACTTAACACAGTCCCTTGCTACATCCGGAAATGCAACATGAAACTGCATTACCAGGGAAGAACTCATACTGTACATCAACTCTTTGTAAAAACACTGCTGAGTTCTCTGGGCCCAAGCTCATTTCAGTGGGTTGAAAGACTGTGGAACCTTATATTGTGATCAGATTAGTCCCCATTTCATCCCATTTTCAGAAAAAATGAAGCCTGCGGGCCTGACGTTGTCTAGTGGGCCCTGTGCTTACTGCTCGGCACCATGAAGCTCAGTTAGCATTTGCCATAGAATACCAGAATTGGCGGTCCACCACTGGTGCCCTGTGCATTTCACAGATGAGAGCAGGTTCACCATGAGTGCATGTGACAGACGTGAAAGGGTCTGGAGAAGCCGTGGAGAACGTTATGTTGCCTGTAATAATTGTCAGCATGACAGGCTTGGTGGCGGGTCACTGATGATCTGGGGAGACATATCCATGTAGACACAGACCTCGACAGGCTACACAGCAGCACGCTGACTGCCATTAGGTATCAGAATGAAATCCTTGGACCCCGTTGTCAGACCCTACACTGGTGTAGTAAGTCCTGGGTTCCTCCTGGTGTGCAACAATGCCCGGCCTCATGTGGCTAGAGTATGCAGGCAGTTCCTGGAGGATGAAGGAATTGATACCACTGACTGG
>VUQH01020196.1:3034-20896 GCA_015106775.1 Etroplus canarensis | reverse complement strand
ATTGGGATGAAATCCTTGGACACACTGTCTGACCCTACACTGGTGCAGTGGGTCCTGGGTTCCTCCTGGTGCAGGACAATGCCCGGCCTCATGTGGCTAGAGTATGCAGGCAGTTCCTGGAGGATGAAGGAATTGATACCACTGACTGGCCCCCACGCTCACCTGACCTAAATTCAATAGAACACCTCTGGGACATTATGTTGTGGTCCATCTGGTGCTGCCAGGTTGCACCTCAGACTTCTCCAGCAGCTCGGTGATGCCCTGGTCCAGATCTGGGAGGAGATCCCCCAGGACACCATCCATCATCTCATTAGGAGCACGCCCTGATGTCAACAGGTATGCATATGAGGGGGCCACACAAATTACTGAGTTGCTGCAATATAATTTCTGCAAAATGGACCAGCCTGCTGCATCATTATTTTCCTCTCATTTTTAACCATCTTTGAATCCAGCCCTCTGTCGGCTGATCATTTTTATTTCCATCAAACAATGGCATCCTTTTATTCCTAAAAACATTACCAAATTCATATCAGTGTAGATATTCAGCATGCTTTTTTCCCATTAAGATCTGATGTGTTTTTCAAAGTGTTCCTTTAACTTTTTTGAGCATATCTCCTTTTGAGACAGCGTGTCACGGAGAGGAAACTCAATCAGCTGGAACCATGGACACTGAAGTCTCATATCAAACAAGAATGGACAAAATTTCCACTTGTAAAACTACAACAATTAATATCCTCAGTTATAATGATTAAAAAGTGTTGTTAAGCGCAAAGGTTATATGACACAGTGGCCTCTGTCCAAACTTTTGAGTGTGTTGCACTTATCAAATTTGTGCATATTCAAAAAATACAATTAAGCTGGTCAGTAAAACTATTTCAAATCTTTTCTTTGTACTTTTGTCATTTGGGGGAATCAATTTATTATATATGGCACTCACCTTCACCCACTCCACCCTGCCTGCACTCTCTTCTTCACAACTCTTGTGCTCTGTGCATTGTAGATTTTAATTCCAATTAGTCTGTGCAATACAGCCAACCAATGCCCAGAAAACTGTTCACTTTCTTTTTGTACTTCACATATTACAGTAATTGTGATGGCCCTTGAGACGGATGAGCTACAATTTTATGCATTTATTTATTTTCATAAGGTTGAGTAATTTCCCCCCTGGGATGAATAAAGTATTTTGATTTAGATTCTTGAGGGTGGGGGCTGGGGTAACAGAGGATACTTTTACAGTACATAGATGTGAAGTATGATATTATATCCTGTTATTCTCTGCCCTGACAGATACCAAATTTATTATTTGGAAGTATTTATTTTGCCCTCTGCTCAAACAGCATGGAAGTGTAACTCCATCAATCCTCCCTCCAGGCATGTTGTTAGAAAGTGACGAACTGACCACCAGGGAAATCCTTGACAGCCTCTCTGTCTCTCTGCAGCTTATCGGCCGGCTCACATCCTGCCTGTCTCCTGACCTCTAATGCATGGAGGAGAGAGCCAGGGAAGGGATCATTTGAAAAAGCTTGTCTCTTGCTAGTCGTGTAAACATTTGCAAACCCTGCTGAAAATCAATAACAGAGAGGATAAATTCCAGTAACTCAGTCTGTGCACACAGCTTATCTTACAGCAGAAGCATGAGCCGGGGCGACACAGACATGCAGAGCTATGGAACGCGGTGTGGGTGCACACAGTGGTCCTAAATTTAGCTGGTAAACTATTCTGTGTAAAAATCTTCTCAGCTTAACCCTCACAAAACACACCTAATCAATAATACTCCTGTTGCAATGGATCAAATGTAAGTGGAGTCTCTTGAATTGGCAAATCTACAGAATTTTGCTTGCAGCAGCACTTTATTCTTTGATGTCAACGAAACTTTGGTCTCTTTTTTGTAGATGTATGGAGGTTTGATCAGCAAAAATTAATAAACTAATACTTAAACAGTCCTGATGACCACTGTTTCTCATAAGAATAACAGAGCCAGGATGTTATTGTTCTAAAGACAATTTTGGGAAACACATTAATAAAGGAACACAATCTAAAAGCATTCATATGTTGAAACTAAAGGGGAATAACTCATTTATTTAGATTATCTAAATGATCTAGTGAGATATAATGCCCCAATTTCTACTCAAAGGTTTCTCATTTAATAAGCCATCAGATATCACAAAAACTAACAAACTGCTTTTACATGTCAGGGGTTGTGAATATCATTACACTGAAATAAAGATGGATTTTAGTTTGTGTTGCTTGTTCCCATGAAGTCTAATTTTACCAAGATAAAAAAGCAACACATGGTGGAAGAGGATTAACACATGCCGAAGGGATTTTTCCTGCAAGGAAACACAAAACAGCTTGTCTTTGGTATGCAAATCAGTAGTAAATGTTTAATTATCTAGCTATATATCCTACAATTTATAAAGTTTTTTTTTTTAGAAATACAATGACTTATTAGTACTACTGAAATATCAAAGCTTAATAGTAAAAATTCAGCACATCTTAAAACTCTTACAAAGTACATGGCTTGAGTTTTCTCCATTATCAATTATTCATTGTACTGAAGTTTATATTTAATCTCTCTGTCTTTTCTTTTCTTAAAAGAGAGAATTAGACACTTGTTGTGAATTTACTGCAGACTCGTGAGGAGCTACACTCACTGGCCACTTTATTAGGAATACCTTGCTACTACCAGTTTGAACCCCCTTTTGCCTTCAGGACTGCCTTAATTCTTCATGGGATAGATCCAACAAGAAGCTTGAAACATTCCTCACAGATTTTGGTCCATATGGACATGACAGCATCACACAGTGGCTGCAGATTTGTTGACTACACGTCCATCATGCCAAACACTGGTTCCATCCTGTCCCAAAGAGATCTGGTGAGATCTGGCGACTGTGGAGGGCATTTCAGGTGTTTGAGAAAACATTTTAAGGTCTTTCGAACTTTGTGACATGGTGTATTATCCTGCTGAAAGCACCCATCAGAATTTGGGTACACTGTGGTCATGAGGAGATGGACGTGCTCTGCAACAATACTCAGGTAGACTGTGGCATTTAAATGGTGCTCAGTTGGTAGTAAGGGGGCCAAAGTGTCCCAAGAAAATATCCCCCCACACCATTACACCACCACCACCACCACCACCACCCTGAACTGATGACACAAGGCAGGATGGATCCATGCTTCCATGATGTTTACATCATTTTCTTATCCTGCCATCTGGATGTCGCAGCAGAAATCAAGTCTCATTATCATACCTTGGTTGTAACAAGTAGTTACTCTTGCCTTCCTATCAGCTTGAAGCAGTCTGGCTATTCACTGCAGACCTCTGGCACTGACATGGTATTTTCTCCTAGAGAACTGCTGCTCACTGGATATTTTCTCTTTTTCAGGCCACTCTCTGTAAGATTCTCTGAGACAGTTGTGCAGGGAGATCCCAGGAAATCAGTTCTTTGTGAAATACTCAGACCATCCCGTCTGGCACCAACAACCGTGCCACATTCAGAGTCACCTCAATAACCTTTCTTTCCCGTTCTCATGATTTGAACTTCAGCAGGTCATCTTGACTATGCCCGCATGCCTAAATGCATTGAGTTGCTGCCAATGTGATTGGCTGGTTAGACATTTTAATTAATTAGCAGATGAAAAGGTGAACCTAATGAAACAGACATTGAGTGTATATTTTGCTCTAACTGAATCTGGGTACCCTGGAAAACCTGCATGCTCTCTTTCTTTCCATCTCACATGGTCTTGAATATGGTCTCAGGCTGGTACCCTGAGCCCTGCCGTAGCAAATGAAACCAACTGCAGACATCAGCACATTTATGATCAAAGGCCACAAGCTGTTAATCACCACTAAAACCATTAACTGCTGCATTCTAGCAGTCATCTTCCATCTGTTATCTGCAAGCCAGGCATTTTTAAACTGTAAAGCTGTAGAAGAACTGATGATTACTGTTCATTGATGGCATGTTGCAAAATATTATTAAAAAATGAAGTGCTGGTGTTTCTGCACCTTCTTATTTATGCTTGACATGTTTTTTAATGTGTCCAGTGTGTTGGAAGAGCTGTGTTTGGCTGCAGTAGACAGCAGATGGCAGCAGTGAAACATGACTGCTGCAGTGAAAACTTTACAAGTTTTACATAATGACAGAGCTGACTGTGTTAATGTGTTCTGTTCATTCGTGTGATGTTGTATTTATGTTCTCAGTTTTTCATCTCCTGGGGAGGCATGCACTGGAGAGAAGAGGAATGAAAGTTAATAAAAGCAAAACAGAGCACATGTGCATAATCAGAAGCAGAATCAGAATATTAATCCCAGGGGGAAATTACTCAATAAATAAATAAACGAGAGGGAGGCAGATGGCATGGTGAAGATGCAAGGACTAGATGTAGATGGATGAGTTCAAATACCTGGGATCAGCCACCCAAAGCAACAGACAGAGCACAAGAGATGTGAAGAAAAGAGCATAGGCAGGGTGGAGTGGATGGAGAGTACTGTCAGGGGTGCTTTGTGACAGGATAGCAGCAATAGTGAAAGAGAAGGTTTACAAGACGGTAGTGAGACCTGCTATGATGTATGGTTTGGAGACAATGGCACTGACAAAAAGACAGAAGATGGAGCTGCCAGGCAGGAGGAGAAGGGGAAGCCCACGGAGGAGATTCATGGATGTAGTGAAGGAGGACATGCAGAGGGTTGGTGTGAGGGAAGAGGACGCAAGGGATAGGGTGAGATGGAGGCAGATGATCCGCTGTGGCGACCCCTAATGGGAGCAACCAAAACAAGATTGATAAAATTCTGGGGTGTGGAACATACATTTTTGTTGTGTGGGGCGTGAACTGTTTTCAGCTTCTAAAGTGGGGTATGCTAAAAATAGTTTGAGAACCACAGCAATATGCCTGAGTAATTTAGAGTACACTTGTCCAAGTTTTTGTATCTAAATATCATAATTTAGATTCAAAGAAACAAATATTCAGATTCACCCTCAAATCCCTCTAGTGCTGGTGTACTAAGCGACAGTTAAACTTGTGCTCAAGAAATGGTAAAGACCATGTTTATTTTCATAACAATGCCCAGTACCAGAGGCCTGTACTACAATGCAAGTTCAACATCCTCAGGATATCTTTTGATTATCTGACTTCACTTAATCTACGACTGACAATCAGGATAAGCTGTCACACAAGGACAGTTATCTGCTCGATAAATCAGCCCAGGGTTTATCAGTCCAGCTACGAGCATGTTCATGGGAAGGGGTGGCATTGCTGGCATTAGACCAGTTGCAAACACGGAGTCTACTGGGAGCAGATCAGCTGATTTTTACAAAGAAAGAAAAAGCTCTAATGTTAGAAAAATATGAATATTTTGAACACAGAATAAAGATTGTAAGAATGAAATGATTGGAACACGGATGTGCTGTTCAGTAGTATTGTATTTTGGATTGGATTGGATTGCTTTATTGTCATTTTAACTACACATAAATACACAGTGAAACGAAATAGCGTTCCCCCAGAAGCTTCTATATGAACATGTGTGTGCTATAAGCACTGGGAAAACCTTGCTATGTTAATAAAGTTTAGCCTACTTGAAGCCAAGAAGCAACATTGGTAAAAATGCTTTGCAAGTTAACAGATTATCAGTTCTCTGTCATTATGACATGAGAGACTGTGAAAGATTACAGTTGTTATTTTGTTGAATTAATATTTAGATGTGCCTAAGATAGTTTTTGCTTTTATTCTTTCAGCTACAACCCAAGTGCTGTTTAACAGTCAGAGTGATGAATGAATTCAATAGAATTCAAATATACATTTAGAGTATGTGCAAATTGGCTTTAAGGTTCACAAGTAGGTGCCCCGTTTTAGGGTCATATCATAGTCACCAACATTGTCCTCTGTCAACAGGAAGTAAATTTAAAAATGTTCATTATAACTTTAAATGTTTTGTTTTGTCCAACCAACAACCCAGAAACTAGGTACCCAGTTGTTACTATATGACAAAAGAGCATCAGATCACCGCATCTGAGAAGCTGACATCAAGTTATACTTTAAAACAACTAGAATTTTTTTTTATTAAATAATGTTGCAGCTCTCTAATGTAAATATGTATTTACATTGGTTAAAATAGGTATCTTTAAGATCTGAACTGTTATCAAAAGGAAATTCTTGTGAAAATCAACTTGTTTTAAAAAATGAACTTTGTTCCTTTTTAAATTGCTTTTTATTTCCAGAAGGCATTTAATGGACTTAGAACCCATAAAAATAAAAAAAATTGTGAATCCAAATGCACAGTAAGGCTCTGTGGGGTTTGTGGTGTCCTCTAGCCTCAATACTACACACTTTGAAGACAGAAGTCACAGAGATCCCCGAAGGATCCTGTAACATGGCGATGGTGTGATTCAACCTGGGTGTTGATGTGAAGCTGGCAGAGGACATGAGTGTCCCCGAACAGTTTGGTTACCAGTTTTAAAAACGGTAGGCACGATAGCTTTGATAAAATCTAGTCTGTGAAATAAGATAGAAATGAGCAGAAGCAGATGGTGCATTTAAACCACAAGTCTCTGAGTCTCAGTCAGGGTTTTCCCTGCATATAAAACAAATTTGGTGGGCACAAAAATGGTTTGGCTTTCCACCAAAGAAAAATCAGCAGGACTGGAATTTTTATCAAGTGTTTTTCCAAAAAAATTTTAATTTACTCCAACTTAAAATACGTTTTTACTGGAAAATGTACGTTCTGTGAAACACACTTGATTAACTGATTATCAGACAGTGTGACCACCTCTATAAAAGCAGATGTTTTGTCAATTTGCTGGTCTAGAGCATACAGGTGTGTCACAATCTTCCAAGGAGTGGAGGTCCCAGTAAATTCACCCCATAGTCAGACTGTGCAATGCTCAGAGAAACTGGAAGGTGGAAGTTATATCTCAAACTTTACAGGCTGATGTTATCGTGGTAAAGTTCATGACAATACAGTAGAAAAAGAATGAACAAGTATGGCTTTTTTGAAGGGTTGCCAGGAGGAAGCTTTTGACTGCTCCTTTGTATTTCCACAAGTGGTCACCACAGTAGATGAATTCGCAAAGGTAATTTGGCAATGATTTTACACTGGATGCCCTTCCTGATGCAATGTGGAAGAGGCCTGTGTCCCCACCAAAGGACATGGCAGTAAGGCTTAGGTTTACAAATTTGCATCTGAACAGACCAGAAGACATCTGGAGCAATACCTTTGGGACAGACCAGACCAAAATGGAGATGTTTGGCCTTAATGCACAGCACCATGTTTGGCTAAAACCAAACATATCAGTACAAACAAAGGTGGAGGGCTGATGATTTTGACTTGTTTTGCAGCCACAGGACCTGGGCGCCTTCCAGTCTTTGAGTCAACCACAAATTCTACTGTATACCAAAGTATTCTAGAGTCAAATGTGAAGGCATCTCTCTAGCAGCTGAAGCTTAGCCACAATTGGGTAATGCAACAGGACAATGATCCCAAGCACACCACTAAATCTACAACAGAATAGCTGAAAAAGAAACTAATAAAGGTGTTCCAGTGTCCCAGTCAAAGTCCAGACCTCAACCCAACTGAAATGCTGTGGCAGGACCTTAAGAGAGCCGTGCATAAATGAATACACACAAACCTCAATAAACTGAAGCAGCGATGTAAAGAGGAGTGGTCTAAAATTTCTCCACATAGATGTGAGAAACTGGTAAAGTCATACAGAAAACCATTTCTTCAAGCTGTGGCTGCTAAAGGTGGTACAAGCTGAATCATGTGGCGTACTCAATTTTTCACAGGACTATTGGAGTCCTGTGAAAACTTGCTTTCATGTGACAGTAGCAGCCAGTAGTGTAATGCATTAAAATATAAACCACTTGGAAAGTCATAGTGGATATTTTTTTGTTCACCAGTATTATGATGTTTTTAAAATTTCTATCATGCATCAAATTAACACTAGTATACCATTACATCTGATTCTTGTTTTCCATTTTCACAGATTTTCTTGAATTTTCATCAGGAAAAAACTAAATTTAAAAGTAAATCTGACACAGCCTGGTGGGCAGTGAATTTAGTAAAGAGATGTACTGAAAGATAAAATGAGAATTTCTATAATATAATTGTTATATCTTGATTATCTTGTTTTCATTATAGCTGGAACCTAAAATTGTAATTAAAATTCAATTAATTGTGCAGCCCTACTTATTTTTTTAGTTCACTTACATAAATCTTGCACAACCTTATGTATGCTTTAATGAACCAATTCATGTCACGCTTCTGATTCAAAACGTGCACCATTCACACCTACCTGACACATTCATGTGGTGTTAATTTGCCATCTGACCTATTTTCTCTGTCTGTTTTTACATTATGACAGTTGGGTAAATGTTCATCCCTCCAGCTGTGGGCAGAGGCCCGTTAAAGTGAGCAGTGGACAAAATGAGGTTAGATCTTATCCCCCCGGGGCATCTACTGATATGAGAGCATGCACCTGAGCAGCTAATGCTCCTGGAGGGTATGTTTTCATTGAATGTAGGTTAGTTCACATGTAAGGTGGGACATATCCTTAATCCCACAGTAAAAACAGAGTGGCGGGGTAGCATTAACTCCACACGTGCCTCACCTGCAGGTCTCGTGCTGGGTGCCCCACTTCCTTCGACGCTGCCACCTCCCCACTGATCAAACCATGATAGGGGCAGGAGAGGGATTCATTTAATGGGACAAGGGGAGGGGAAGTCACACACTGGGAAACTACATAAGGCTGTACTCCCACCATTTACGCTATGCCTGTGTGTTTTTGCCCTGTGCTCTTGTGAAGCAGGGTCCCACCAGGCTCTCCAGGTACAGAGAGTAGGCTGAGCGTGCAGACATGTCGGGTTGCTCTGCTGCAGAGATGGATGACTCGCAGGAGCTGCCGGTGAGTCTGCATACCGTAATTTGCATAGTAACATCACCAGTTAATTTCTTGTTAAATAATTTTTAGATATGTTAACAAACAAATGTGATTTTGTAGCATCTTGAAATTCACGCAGATATTTCAGATAATATCTTATAGTCACATTCTCTGTTTTAGCCAAACAGAAGTTTGATTTTAAGAGCTGACTTTCACCGTGCTGTTGAGCTGATAAAGAAGTATTTTTATAAGTAAATATTTGTTAATATGCTAAGACCATAGTTGACCTTTTTTCTTTTAACTTTATTGGTGCCAGTATTGATTGGGGAAAAGATGCTTATCATAGTGGTGCAGTAGCATATATGGTAGGATTTATAACTTTCATAAATGGAGCAGAACGTGCAGGCTGCACTGCATCATCAACACTAAAATGCCTCACTCTCCTCTTGTCTTATGCCAAATGCACATTCCAATTTGGTCTATTTAAGCTGCAAAATTTTCCCATATCTCCCTCTGACATGTCATTGCAGCCAATGTTCCAGCTCCAGCTGTATTCTGCTGCTGTGATGAAATGATTATTTGCAACCTGAGTTGTCTAACTGAAATGTATTTCTGTGCACATACAGGCAAAGAAGGCCAAGCTGGAGATAGACGGTGGTCTGAAGAAAGAGCCAGGGTTGGTATTCACTTTTATTCTTGCATCTTTTATATTGCTGCTTATATATCCCAGATAAAAGACAAGAGATATTATGGTTTTGACCTGGTTGCACTGTGTCCACGTGCATCATAAAGATTTGAAACATTGTCACAATAACTCATTACAGAGTTTGAGAACCTTCACCTTACTTGGTAATTGTATACCCCCAGAGGAGTTGCTATTTAATTTCAGCCCTGGCCTAAATATGAATTTCTGGATCTCAGGAAGAAAAGTATGTTAAAATAGGCAAAATTTTATATTTATGAGACAAATATTACTTCAGTGTCTACGTTTTAGCTCATCCGGCTGAAGCACCAATAGGCAAATGCCATGGCAAGGCATTCTTGTTCTGTCTGTCCATCCAGCTACAATTCACAAAAATTGCTACTCCTCTGAGAGTATTGGTCAGATTTTAATGAAACCTGTAGAAAATGATCCCTTAATGGGTCTTCACCGAAATTGTGCTCCAAATGCATCCATTGGAGTGTGAATGTGTGTGTGATAGGTAAATGTGCTGTGTAAATGAGGCTTGTAGTAAAAAGTACTGTGTAAGTGTCAGAATCAGAATAATTTATTAATCCCAAGGGGAAATTACTCTGTGTATTAGTTTGTGCATTGCAGCCAACTGATTCTGTACTTCACATATTGCAATAAACTGAATGGTTATGTATTGTGAGCCAGATGAGCTACCATGCCATGCTGTTTAATTGAACTTATTTTAATTTTGATGCAGAAGTTCTGTAATTCTAACTTGAATCTTTGATCTTTCAGGAGCCCAGCTGCTGTTTTAGGTACATCAGAGCAGGACAGCTCTTACTCTGCCCTGTCATCCACCGACATTGATCCAGGTGAGTAGGAAAGGATTAAAAAAACAAAAGCTCACTTTGTCTAGAAATGTAGCTGTAGTTGGCTGATATTTGGTTGCTGGTCACAGGTGAACAGGAGCAGCCCAATGCAGTCAGGGGAGTGGCAGCTCCATCATGTGGCAACTCAATTAACTCTTATACACATTCTGGTACGAACAGAAATGCTGTGTAAACACAATCACAACACAGTCTACTTCTAATATGGGAATCGATGCTCTTTTAGCTAAAACTCTTTCTTTTTTGCAGCCACCGACAACACGACCACGTCTGAATACACCCAACAGGTATATCAGGGAAGCAAGTAAGTACACTGCATTGAATATTTTAAAGTTTAATATGGTCTCATGTTATGCAGATTAAAGAGTTAGAAATATAACAGTTCACAACTCTAATTGTGCAATGATTTAACTTGTTCAATAGGGAAGGGCATTTCAGGCAAAAATACAAATTGATTTTCACTGGAAACTATTGGGCTATTATTTAGAGATCATCCCCTATCCAACCCCATGCTTGCTTTATCTGGTACAGTTTGCACTGGACCTCATTTTAATTCTTCATTTTTTAGGGAGTTCCATACAGAGCTTTTGCTTGTACAAACAGCTTATAGGTGCATTATTTCCACATTCTGGTGGTAGTAGCACATTATAGCCAACAGACACAAGAAAAGACTTAAGAAAATATTTTATAACTTAACGATTACTTAAAATCAATAATGCAGTACAATAAAAACCATAGACTGTTTATGTACACAGAAACAACACTTGCAACTTTACAATTTTGGTAATGTCAGGATAAAATTAAGTATGTGGATATTCTAACAAGTCTTTCATATAAATAAGTAACAAACCTCTGAGCAACACCTTTACATTTTGCACTGTGTTGTCCATTAATGGTTGTCAAATCACAGTAATTTTCCAACTTTAGGAATAAATGTATGAGGATATATCTTATATTAAGGTCTTGCTGGGTCACAGACCTGGAATTATAGTCCCATCTTTTCTTTCAGTTTTCTTCATATGCACCATTGCCATACCTAAATATAATATAAAGCACTAATATGGCTGGTACAACCATGAGTATTGACTTTTTTAAAAACATTTTCTTGCTGATGTCATTTAAGATTATGTCATGCTATAAAGTGAGGAAAGGGCAGTGAATGTCTTCTTAAAGAAACCTGAGATTTTGTATAAATATCAGCCACTTTTCACAAAATACCATGTTAGCATCAACTTTCACATGACACGTTCTCAGAATGATACAGTAGGTGAAAGTGTCTGTGGAAATATCCAACTTCTTGCATTTATTTTTTTAAATTTTCCATTAAGAAGAGGCTTGCTCTAGTTCTACATGGTGCACCTGCAGGCAGGTATGCCCAGTTTTGTTGCTGGTAATAATTCTTATGCTCTCCCTGTCTTTATTCAGCTCAGCAGTGACATCATACACCAGCCAGGTGGCTTTTCCTCCTCTGGCCCAGTCCACTGTGTTCTCATCCTTCCCCCAGACAGGCCAGACCTATGGCCTCCCACCATTTGGTTAGTGCCCGTTCTTTCACTGACAGCCCTTTTTTAAAGTTTGTCTGCTCACTAAAAACCAAGCATCACACCTTACTTTGCTTCAAAGGCCTCACTGTGCTTTGGTGCTGTGGAATCAATCTGCTTCTGATCTCTGCTTTTACACACGAACCAAAATCCTGACTGGAGTACCTGGTTTCCTGACTTTGCCGCATCTTCAGTGACCCACTTTTCTCCCGCTGCCTCTTTCATCTTCAGCTTCCATTGCTCTCTTTCATCTTCAGGTGCTATGTGGCCAGGCATAAAATCAGAGACAGGGCTGCCTGATGCGCCCTCTGGTGGCCAGCCTGGGTTTCCCAGCTTCAGCTCCACATATACCTCAACCCAGCCAGGCCAGCTGCACTACTCATACCCCAGCCAAGGCAAGCTGCCACCTCACATAATGCTGTCACACTGTCTGCAAATAACTGAGGAACATACATTAAGGGAGAACCTGCAGTGGCACAGCTCTGATTTCCTCTCTTGCTATTATAACATCATGCAGACTATTTTTTTTAAACTCTGAATACTTTTTAAGACTATTTTCTGTCTCCAGGCTCAAGCTTCACTACATCCAGTGTGTACTCCAACATCCCTTCAGCTGCAGTTGCCACTACAACCTCCTCGCCAGTGGCCCATCAGGTGAGAAATATACTTTTACTGAGTGGTTCTTTAGTAAACAAAGAATAATATCCATTGATTGCTGTATGATAAGAGGAACAATTAATCATATAGTGTTTAAAAAGTTATTTTTCTTTCTTTAATTTTCTGAACAAATGAAACCATTGCATGTAAATGTCTTTTAAAAAATTAAAATATTAAAAGAAAATAAACTCTCAGAAGCTGTGAATTTATGCACAAATAATTTGAACATATATCACAGTTCTCAAATAAAAATGCTGAACATTTGTATGTATTCAATCAAGATGCCTATTCTATGGTGGCTTCTGGTAGGAGATTAGACAACTATACATGGTGATGTGTAAAAGGATGTTTAAAGTTGCCAAATATTTGCCATGTGTATAAGAGTTTAGCTATAACCTAATTCAGTATTTATTTTTATTTTGAGTAAACGGGCAAAAATTCACAGGAGCTGGCTTTTTTTGGGGTCACGTTTTGATTACAGTGGTTTTAATGTACTTTCTGACACGTAATCTGAGGTCATTCACGTTCAGTGGAATTTCTTGAAGGGATGAAATTGTAATGTAAGTCAGTCGACTCAGCCCTGTGTGGGTCTTTTCCCATCATCCTGCTGATCACATGTGTTATTTCTCTTTTTTCCAGGAATTTAGCAGCTATAACTCCCTGGGACAGAGTCAGTTCTCTCAGTACTACACTCTTCCACCCAGCTATGTGCCTGCTGGGCTGCCCAGCAGTGATGAACACAGTGGAGGTGTGGGAGTGGCTGGTTATTCAGCGGTGAAATCAGAGGAGGCTGCCTCAGCTGGACTGCCCCCCACAGGTGTGGTTTTGTAATTCTGTAATTTTTGTCTGACATATAAATTCCTTTTGGCAGTACATTATGATGGCTGTTTCAGAGCACCTGTGCTCACTTTTGCTGTGGGTGCTCACAGCTGCTGTGGGGGGGGTGTCTGTTATGGATGTCACAATACCAGAAATTTAGTAGTTAGCACCAATATCAGTAAAATTACACAATTCTCAATATAAAATTCAATACCACAATTAAAAAGGAAAAAAGTATATCCCATATACTTAAACATGAAAAATATACCTTTCGGTTACTCCCTTGTATTTTCCACCAAGGGGTCACCACAGTGGATTAATCCACATTGGTAATTTGGCAGAGGTTTTGCGGCAGCTGCTCTTTGGGACGCAAACCCTCCAAGGTGAGAGGGAATTGAATCGGGGACCTTTCGCTTCCATTTTATTAAAAACATCTAAACATTACATAAATGTTTGTTTTTCTGTAAATAAAAGGTACAGCAGTACAGAACTTAATACAGCACTATCGTTAATTTTCTAGTACTGCAAGAGTTTGCATAAATGCTGTAATGATTCCTATGAATGGAATCATTTTTTTATGCCTTTTTGAAAAGAACACCCACATATCATCATGTTAACATAAGCATTTATATAACCATAGAAACATTTGATCCTATGGAGCATAGCTGATTTCACAGCAGCAAAGCCAGCTGTCTCAAATTAAATGGTAACAACTTTTGCAAGATAACGTAAAAAAGATATATACTTTGGATGTTGTTAATGAATTGAAACCTTGAATTGTATACACAGATCTGGATGCTGGTCTCTTTTTGATGCTCTCCTAAAGTGGAAGTATTTCCTCCATGGTTTCAAAAGTACGGTAGCATCATTTGCATATTGCAGTCATCTGCCTCAAAGTACAAGTACTTTGACATGGAATTGCCAACTGCTTTTCTTATTAACAAGCCAGGGATAGTTATCCTGGCAGCTGATCTTCTCACCATCTTCCACATGTGGTTTTTGCTGTGCCATTTGTAGTTTGGCTTTTTTCTGTGTTTGTGGGCATCTTTTTTTCTTCTTCATCATTTAAGGCTGGACTGGAAGACTAGCTGTATGTTGCCCCCATCAGTTCCTAAAGAACATGGTACATGGTACCAATGACTTATTAAATGCCAAGTCAGTTCATTACTACAGTACCAAAAAAAAGGTACCATCATGCATTGAGAATTTTGGTATGGAAAAGGGCTATAAGTATCGGTTCTGGTGACATCTTTAGTGTTTGTATAGTATTGTGCAGAAATATTTAATGCAAAACCAGGATTTTTTTAAAAATGCTACTAGAAAGTTTTTATTCATCATTTCATTATTTGGTTTTCTTTGAGACTTTAAAACATGTGTCTTTGGCTACACTTGAGCACAGTGTTTTTTAAGATACTTGGCAGGTCAGTTGTTCCAGCATCTTGATGAACTTTTGTTTATCAAGATGCTGGCACTGAGCCCTGAACTAAACCCTAAAGTGTTCTAGACATAGCCAAACAGAGCATGTTAGAACTCAAATGTCCAAACAGTTAGATCAGACATTAGCCAGTCTTTAACCTACCAGCTTCCTGCTAAAATCTGTGTGATGTCAGATTGTGCTGATGCATGAAAAGGGCAGCAGGTGTATTCACAGCTAGAGAGCAAATGACGTGTCCTGTTTTCCTGCATGCTCTCTCCAAGCAGCTCCCTCAACTAAACCAGAGTGTTTCAAGTACTGTGAACACATCTGAATTGGACTGTTTCCTGCTATGTGTTACACCTGAGGAAAGGTCACGTGGAATATATCCCAGTTTGAGTCTCCCAAAATTGTCTGTAGTTCATGTTTAAAAGGCCTTAAGTGTCATCAGGGGCCATGTCATTTGTTGCTGGATTCCTCCTTGTTGTGGCTTCAGATCATCTGCTTTTTTATTCTGATGGGTCCCAAATTCATTCTGCATCACCTCAAAGCTGAAATCAGACATTTTGGGCTATTAAAAATCCAAAAACTCCATAGTACTAGAGATGTATAAAAATCTGTGTCAAACCATATATTTTATGGAAAACAGAAGTAACTCATTTATTTGGTGCTAATGTGACACTCGTGTTCTCTGTCTTTAAGATGCATCCCCACCAGAAAACCTTCCAGTAGGTGCGGCTCTTCCCACAAGTGTGGCTGTCCCTGCTGGAGCACGAGATCAGGACGAGGTTGGTCGCAGGAACTCTGCTGGCAAAGCCAAAGGGAAGGGCAAGAAGTCCGATAGCTCTCCACCCACTGACAGCGACCTAGAGGTAGCCAGTTGATTTAAATTCTTATCTATAGTAATTATTAACCAACTTAAGGAGTTTGTTTTGATAGTCATCAAGTCTCTCCACCCATAAGCAAAAAAAAGACTGGGGCGTGACTGCTGCATGTGGGGTGCGGACAACCACGTGACGAATATCAAGTGAAACTAAAGTGAATGGATATGATTTTTATATGAAAAAGAAACGAGCAAACATTTGCTGACACTCTATGCACCTTTATTTAAGTAAAATTTAACGTGGTTCTTTTTTATTATTAGTGAATGATAAAATTCTGGAGTGTGGGACATGCATTATTGTGTGGTGTGGGGCATAAACTTTTTTCAGCTTCTGAAGCAGGGCATGGCAAAAAAAAATTGACAACCGCTGATCTATGTCAAATCAAGAGTCCATAAGTTGCACACTAGTAAATCAGTAGCACTTTCATGGACTTTAATGTTTATTTTTCATCCTCTTTTTTTAAAGCTACATGGTTCAAGGATAAAGCAGTTAACATGACTGTAAAAGAACAGTATAGTTTAAATGTGGGTTATAGTGCATAGGCTTATTATTTTTCTATGCTGTGTTTCAGCGCATTTTTCTGTGGGATCTGGATGAGACCATCATTGTATTCCACTCACTCCTCACTGGCTCTTATGCACAGAAATTTGGCAAGGTTAGTTTTGCTAAAGATTAAACATTTGAGCATACAACGCAAAAGTGTAACATGAATATTGTGGGTCTTTTTTCAGGACCCAGCAACTGTGCTGAACTTGGGTTTACAAATGGAGGAGTTGATCTTTGAGCTGGCAGACACCCATCTTTTCTTCAATGACCTCGAGGTACAGTGAAGTTCATTCAGATCTGGGCAGCTTACGCTTTTGCACACTGCAGCTGTTACAAAAAACAATTAGTGAGAAAACCAATCCTGTTCCCTGGTCTGTTATCAAGGTCATGGAGTTCTGTTTTTAAACTTAGAATCAAAGTGCATCCTAAGGGGCTGTTTCAAAGGTGTATAGTTAGGCTGAGTTTCCTCGGCTTCTACCTCCTTGCTTTTGAGAGATTAAAGGTATTCATGAAATATGAGCTCAACAGTCACTGGGCATGGATTTCTTATGGCTAATAAAAGTGATTGTAATGAAATGGTTACTATAAAAAGCAAGAAAAAAGAATCCCTCTGCTTTTGTTTTCGTCAAGGAGTGTGATCAAGTCCATGTTGAGGATGTGGCCTCTGATGACAATGGACAGGACCTGAGGTGTGTTACATGCTGCCCCCAATAACTAACAGAACCCCTACAAAATGCTTTGTGGCATTTAAAGTAATCACAGGTGCTTCTTCATTTTAGCAACTACAACTTCTTGACGGATGGCTTTAATGGCCCAAGCGGCGGAGGTGCATCAGGAGCCACCACAGGAGTCCAAGGAGGAGTGGAGTGGATGCGCAAACTAGCCTTTCGCTACCGCCGGCTAAAAGAGATATATAACAGCTACAAAGGAAATGTTGGGGGTGAGTTGGTAAAGGGACAGCAGCTCAAAAGAAATCTGGTACCCTTCTCATCTCAACTCCCATCACTAACAAATAAATCTGTGAAGGGTTTAACAATTCTAAGTCTCTTAGTTTCAAAGTGAGTTAGTGGTATTTCAGCAAACATAAACTTACTCACATAGAAGAATAAAAAGAAAACAACTCAGAAAACATAAGCAAAAAGGATTTAACAAAAACCCATCTCTGCCAGACCTGGACCTGGCTTACTAATATCATTTCACATCCTACTCACAGATTGATTGGCCTGCCAGCTAGAGGTGGAAGACAGGCCTCTATACCTTTGAATGTAACTCTGTGTGGGGTCACACTTGTATTGGCTGAAGGCTCTGGGATGTCTTAAATTTCTCCAGCAAAAAAACACAAACTTCTAGTCAGCATCTGAAGCAATCTTTCTGATAGATCAGAGAGATTTATTAAGCTCATGACTACATTTAGACTTTAAACTTAGTCCCATATTAAAAAGAGGAAAAGGAAGTAAACACACTGGAACATCTTTTCACCTTATTTTCCTAGTTTTGATAAACAAAGCAACCCAGTGTTTAAAAAAAAAAAAAAAAAAAAAAAAAAAAATTTTAGTTTTAAAATG
>VUQH01020185.1:4350-15773 GCA_015106775.1 Etroplus canarensis | reverse complement strand
ATTTTAGTGTACCCACCATATTAAAATATAGAATTCTGTACCAGTGGCTTTAATACAAAAAATAATGCTTGTGTACTTCAGCATATTCTGAATAATTAACATAAAAATCTGCCCTTATTCAGAAATACACAAGAGTCTCAGACATCTTACTTCAAACAAAATTCTGAGCATAGAATACCTCAGACCATAGACGAAAAACACTCTATAACAATCAAAAAACAGCTTTCCTCATAAAGAGATTTTGGGTACTGAATGAACTAAAGACAAAATTTTGGTTAAGAAAGCAGATCTTGTATGGAAAGAAATGGAACTCAGGGAAATCTTATGAATGTGTGTCAGTGCAAATGTGCTTAGTGAGTGCCAATCTCCTGGATCATTGATGAGTCTCCAATATTGTCCTTTGTGTTCTGGATGAGATAGGCTTTCAAAGGAGCAATCAAACAAATGGTGGGGCTGCTTTCCTCTGACAAGAGTAGCTGCATCTTTCATCTTTAGGGCCTTGATAATATCCTCTGCATTTGAAATGTCTGCTTCACTGAGACTGCAGATGTCAGACTCACCTCTCCTCACCTGAGGAGACAGTAAAGCAGCACAGACTGCAGGCTGTCACTCCAAATTGTCTCATACGCACTGTTCCACCTGGTACTCACATCTGTTTTAACTTGTGTTTTTGGCAGACCAAGTAGCCTTTGCTTCTCTTCAAGCTGGTGTTTTGCAGTGGTGCTGCAGTGGAAAAACGTAGTAATACGTCTCACCCTCCCCAGTAACTGTGACACTGTAGGCAACCTGAATGCTTGCTGAGATGCCAGGTTTAGCATGTGGGCATAGCATTTCACATGTAAAAATGTACCTAGTTTAGCAGCAACAACCATGTTGGATCCATTATCAGTAAGTAAAACTAAATCTTTCTTGTTGATCTGCCATTCTTAACAGCTCGGCCTTATTTGTGTCTGTGTGGCTCTCATTTACTGCTTTTGTTTGGAGCACATGACATTCGAGCTGCCACTCCTTGGTAATGAAATGTGCTGTTATGGTGACATAAGATTCTGTAGCAATGGATCACGCATCACAGAGCAATCCTATCTGCTTTCCTCAGTGATTCCATGACTTCAGTTGTGGCCTCACTGTAGAGGGCGGGGATCACTGTATTAGTGGAATATCTTCGAGATGGAATGGTGTAGCTCAGCTCCAGAGTGCACAACATAGCATGAAAGCCCTGGTTTTCAACGACTAAATACAGATGCAAATCCTTGGCAATTAAAGTTGTGATAGAGTTCGTATTTCACTTCACCCTTTCCGAGTTGGGTGGAAGTTTTGACATCATTTGCTTGATGGTCCTGTGGTTAGCAGCAGTTTCAACAGTGTGTTTTTCTTCCTCCTCCGGGCGGAAATGTGCAATGTGGTTTTTCATGTTTGTTGTGTTCCTAAAATATTTTAGTTTAGTTTGACAATAGTTTGCATATAGTGGGGCCCTTGTCTAGGTCCTTTTTCTCTTCAACTTCATAGAAGCCAAAGTGCTTCCATGTGCTAGCTTTTAATGCAGAGGGTGCCAATCGAATTTCTTGCTCAGTCATCTCATCTCTTTGTTATACACACAACATAAACTTTTGGGGTGCTGTGCTTCCGTGTTCGACCTTTAGCGTTTCGCAAATGTTAGATTTAGAAGATCGATTTTTCACATTTGTGATTCAGAATCGTCCACGGTTGCATCATGATGCATCTAAAAATCTTTTTTTTTTCCCCCACCCCTACTCAGTGTGGATCAGTATAATATCAGCCACATGTCTGCAGTTCAGTCTCAACACAACTTTCACATTATATTAATTTCAGCACAGCTAAACCATGGTGTCTGACCTCAGAGTCTCCAGGCTACAGTTTGGACTCTCCAGAAAACCACACAGATGCTTCACTCCTGAATCCTGCAAGTCTTTGTTGAAGCTCATGACCAGATGTTTCAGATGGGAGGGGTTGGACTTCAGTGCAGAACCAAGAGAGCTGATCTCTGACAAACCGCAGCCCTCAATACTGTATAAAGAATAAAAGAGGTCAGTTTATTAGACAAAGTTTGATCTTGAAATCATTCAGTGTTTCATAATTTGCCAGATTTCTAGAAACGAGACCTGCTCCGTCCACAGTGGGATGGATGTTGTCTCTCCTAATAAGGCCAGGTTTTCCTCAAAAAGTTTGCCAATTATCTATGAAGCCCACACCATTTTCTGGACACCACCTAAACATGACAACATGCTGCTGTTCAGTAAAGACATGAACCATGTATAACAACCCTTTGAAACAAACATACATCAACTTTCTAATGTACATTACTTAGGGAAAAAAAATTAACAGGCCCTAATAGTACAAAACTCTGCAGAGGAAAAATAGCAGACATTTCAGCCTATTTTTAAACAAACTTTATTGAACTTATGTCAGGAGGGCCAGCTCTGTCCTGGGCTGCCCATTAGACTCTGTGGAGGTGGTGGGTGAGAGGAGGATCTTGTCCAAACTAACATCCATTATGGACAACAGCTCTCACCCACTGCACCAGACTGTAGAGGAGCTGAGAAGCTCCATCAGCAGCCGACTGAGGCTCCCCCAGTGCAAAAAGGAGCGCTACCGCAGGTCCTTCATCCCCACTGCTGTCAGACTGTTTAACTCTGCTCTGTAACAGTGGTATTACATGTCTATCTACACTACCCATAACTTCCCTGTATATAAGAGGCTTATCCCTGTATATAAGATGCTTATTCTCTGTACATAAGATGCTTATATTTTGCCCTTATTTTTTACTTTTATTTATACTAAAGTGTGAACTTCTTGCACCTCACTGTGTGTTACTTTAGGCGGTTGTAACTAGTGAATTTCTCCACTGTGAGATCAATAAAGTTCTATTCTATTCTATTCTATTCTATTCTATTCCAGGCTTTTTAAAAGACATGACAAAGGTTTTCTTTGGATGTTGACTGAATTTTGCTCTTTTTTCTGTCATGGTAATCCCATACTGCTTCAATAATGTTGAGGTATGTGCTCTGGGGAGGCCAATCCATGACTGACAGTGTTCCTTTGTGAGTTTTCTATCCAGGTAGGCTTTTACAGCATTGCCATTGTGTTTTGCCTTTTTTTTCATTCTCTGTTAAGGTGATCCTACACTGCTTTAATGTTGCTGAGAAAGCTCCACTGATTGTCACTTATTTTCAGTCCAGTTCTTAAGTAATTTGCAATACTTCAGCCTTTTTTGACTGTTTCCCTGCCTTAAGAATGACTTCTTGACAGCTAAGCTACCCTTCCAATGAGATCATTTTATTTCTGTTTTTGTTTCAGCGAATAGTAGATGGATGAAGTGAAAAGCCAGATGCATCTCTCTGGTGTGTCAGGTTTTTGCCGGATTTTTTTTCCAGACATGATTTTTAGATACTGTTCATCTGTTGTAGATTTTTTTTCAGCTTGTCATTTTCTCTTTTGTCCATGACTTTTCCCATTTCCTTTTCTAAGGACACTCAGCACACCATGTCAAGATATAAGTTTTTGGATTATAGCGCTTTGTCTTTTTGGTGAAAACATACTATTGTATGTCTGTCAAAGTGTGTTATCTTTGGCATTTTTCATATATTCAACAAAAGCCATGGGAACACACGATGTGCTTATGTGACAGGCTGCTAGTAATAATGTGCCTAAAGATGCAATTTTAAATTTTCTTCTTTACTGAGTTGTTTGCTGTATTTAGACACAGCACTGGTTCATTCCTTGTGTTAAGTGCCTTTTTCATGCTTGGATGATTCATAGGTAGGTGTTAAATGGCTTAACCAACAAGAAAAGAACTCCTCTGAAAATGGTCAAGTACAAGGACCAGAGTGAAAATGAGTGAAAATGCAGCTAATGTCCAAAGAAAATCTTTGAAAGGCCTTCAGAAAGCCTGGAGAACTATTGTTCAAAACCCCTTTTAATAAATGACAAGAAAGTATGGTTCCTTGTAAGCACAGTACTGCATATAAGGCCAGGGAGCTGCACATACAAGGTTCAAGGCATTACAGTTATAATAGAAAAAACAACTATTTCAGTTTAGCAAGCACTTGAACTATAAATTTAAAATGTTGGTAGATGGACAAATCCATAAATTCTCACATATCGTCACCAGAGGTCGCTGTAGACTCACCAACGCAGTATAGGGGACTTTGAATAATTCCGGCAGTTGAGACAAATACATCATATTTTGTTTTATTGACAGTTACCAGTCAAACACAACAATTCTTGTTTGATGGTATATGAAGCACTTAAGTATCAAGTGATATCCCAAACTCCTACGAGCACTATGTCTGTGCTGTTGTGTGAGTAGACAAAAGAGGAAACCCACTAACAGCATAAAGATGACAGTAATAACAGCGTCAGCCCACACTATCAGACCTAAATTAAAGTCTGATCAGAGCTGCAGCCAGGCAACTGACTGAAATAAAAAATTTAGTTCCCTGCTTTTGACAAGAGTAAAATTTTACTGTTAGATCAATAAGTCATGTTTTCTCTGAAGTTTAAAAGCATCATGGAGCCCAACATTATCAGTCTAGACAAGCACTATATATAGAGATCTGGCCTTGGAGTTTACAGGGTGATATCTGAGACTGTTTTCACTGTGGAGAGTTGTGAAGTTAAAAGTAAAGGCCATAAACAACATATAAAAAGTTTCAAAAATTGCTGCACAAAATCAGAGGACTATCTAACAGCCACTTTGCCCTGTCTGACTGCAACAGCCATTGTCTTTATTACAATCTCATTGTACATATACAGAACAAAACTTTGCATTTCAGTGACAAAACAGAGCTTTAGTGATCCTCTCTATAATATTATTACACGCAACTTAAGACACGTTTATATTAATATTTTACTGTTAGGTCTTAAGAGTTTTTCTATCCTTGTCTGCTATAATCTCAATTGTAAGTGTAGTTTAGAGGTGACCTGGCTGTCTCTGTTACTGGCTCACCACCAAGCCTGTCATGTGACTGCGGTGGAGCCATATCTCCCGGTATGGTAACCTTCCCCAGCTAAAATTAGAGGGCCCCCTGCTGAGACATTTTGGAATGTGTCAGGTCCGTATCCATCCTGCAGATAATTTGGAATTTTAATGAATTTCACAGTGAGTGTGAGTTTGCCTGATGTCATTTCTGTTCTATCTGAAGCTGAACCCTTTTATATGTTATATGTTGCATCACAAATATCAAGGGCAAATCTATCAGCTTGCAGCTTGTTTTGAAGCACTGTGTATCTGTCTCATTGTGATTTTTATTAGAATGTACCTTATTACCATGTTGACTCAATCTATTATGTATTCATCACTATGCTACTCGTACCACTGCTACCACTGTACCACTGTATAAGCATACTCATAATTATATGCTTGGTTCTTTCAATGTGGTTCCTCTCCTTATATTATTTACTAATATGTGTGATGCTGTTACCATTAAAAGCAATATTATTGCATTTATTCAGCATAATAAATTACAATCCTTCATGAAACAGAGCTTAATAATCTTGGATATCTGTTAAGGTAAAGTAAATGCATGAAGAAACTTATATTTCCCAAACATCAAATTGAGCATCATAGGAATACAGTTTGTAACATTTCCAGTAACTCTGGGAATCTGCAGGGAACTTTGAGTAAATAACCCTGATGACTTCATCTGTTTTTATTTTGGTTTAGACCAGTGGTTTTCAAACTGTGGAGTGTGGACAACCAGGTGAAAAATATGAAGTGAAACTAAAGTAAATAGATACTATTTTTAAGAAAAATAAAGAAACAAAATTTTTCTAATGCTACTGCACTGATGATTTATACTTTTCTTTCAGCAAAATTCAGTGTAGATCTTTTTGTATTGTTAGTCATTGATAAAATTGTGGGGTGTGGGGCGCAAACTTTTGAAGTGAGGCATGCCAAAAAAAGCCTGCATAAACTTGTGGAAATTATGCAGGCAGAGGTCATTTACCTCTTTACTTTCCATGAAGCATATGATGCAGTTTTTTTAAGTGATAGATGCAAACCTACAAAAAAAGATAGAAATTTAAAACCACATCCCTTTAAGGTAGGAGTGTCCAAACTGTTTTCAGAGTGCCAGATTTATAAATGGCAAAACACCAAAGGCCCAAAAGTCCCACTTGACATTTTTTTTAAATCATAAAAGTTACAGAAAAATGTTCTCCACCTCTTTCGCCACACGGTCTTTTGATAAACTCAGCCTCTATAAAAGGTTTGTCATGTTTGACATGGTCCCTTTAGTGCAGTGGTTTACACATTCACTTCACAAGTAAAAGGTCCCTGGTTTGATTCCCGATGAGGACACAAGCCCCTCTCACCATTCTGTCAGGAAGGGCATCTGGTGTAAAATCTCTTGCCAAATTACCAATCTGCTGTGTTAGACAGTGCCGGGGGGTGTATAAATAAAACGTTTTAAGACAGGAGCCAGATGCCGTATAACATTCGACCTCAGTCAGAAATGGGCCCCTGGCCGGACAGTTTTGGTGGAGAATTAAATAAAAATACAGTCTAATAATGCGCCAGAGCTCTATAGTTTTTGATAGTGGAATATTGTGTGCATTTTACTCATAAACGCCGGCGATGGCAGACGGTAACCTTTGCCTGGGAGTTCACCTTGCTCCGGACGGGGTCATGCGGTCTCTGTGGCTTTTGAGCGCCGTTTTGTGTCGGTCCCTCCTCTTGTGTGTCTCTGACGTAACACTCAGCGTGTCCCGCCGGGGAGGGGGAGAAGGGCGGCGCTGCTGCTGCTGACTATATTGCAGAGAGCCTCGGAGCGGCTGCCCCCCTCTTCGCTCTGTGTTTCGTCGACTGTTTACCGCAAAGTGTTTTCGGGCCCGGGAAGACATGGCTGGATACTTGAAAGTCCTCAGTTCTCTTTCGAGGTCTGCTGGAGCTGCTTTTTCCAGAAACCCCGCGGTGCTTGCGCCGGCTGCAAATTGCCAGGCTTTGCAACAAAGAAACTGTGAGTGGAGAGAGAGAGATAAGCAGTTCATCCTCAGCATCATTATGGTGACCGTTAACTGCAGCCTGACTTAGCATTGTGTTAACGTGGCCGTTTGAAAATATATTTAGGTGGGCTGATGTAATGCCAGCGCACACAGAGAAAGCACAAATCAAGTCACCGGCGGCGCCGGGCTAACCTAGCCATGCTAGCCAACTTGCCCGCACTGCTAGCCATCTAGGATGCTGTTAGTAGCATTAATGGTTTTATGAGCTCGGTGCAGCGATGCTCTGAGCGCCTACTACTGTGAAATGGTTGCTATATGTTTAAACGACTGCAGATTGTTGAATGACTTAAATGTAAACGTCGACAAAGGATGAGGGCAGTGAAACGACCGAGCGGGGGAAGCCGTCTTTGTCTTCCCCATCCAAACTTTGAGGAACCGTCGAGGGCTCTGTGAAGATATGCGGACATAAAGAAATAACCCATTATCCTTCTAATATCTCACATTAAAACAGAAGCACCCTAACAGGTTTACTGTCCCCAAGGAGAATATATAAATCCAGGAGGAAAGTAGCGGTGCGATGCAGAAACTGGCAGCGGATGACTCAAATGGATCTTCCGTTTTTAGCTGTCTTTGCGGATTTTTTAAAATCGCTTCCCTCCGGAGCAGAAAATACAACCAATGTCAGAGAAAAGGGAAGTTATTGTCTTGCCCAAAGCAAAATCGATGCACTGTTCTTTAATCGTGGGATTATTAGTGCGAGAACGACTTGAGAAACTTTTTCCAAGGTCAGATACCGAATACGCGTCTCCGCTATAGGGAGCAATGGCTGCCACTGCTTGGTCTGTCCTACATAATGTTCCTCATCTGGGCTGCATCCAGGCTGCTGCTCATAATTACCACTTCTCACCCTGCTATTTAGACTGTAAAATACCGTGCAGCTTGTTACTTTTATGTTCCCTCTAAATGTTAACAAATACGACTCCTACAAAAAAAATGAGAAGGAGAGCAGCCTAAATCGGTTTTGTTTTGTGATTTTTAGAGGGGGATCCACTTTTATAGCCTGCGCTCTGCAGCCATCCTGGATTGCATACAGCTGAAATTAGTGCTGTAAATGCTCGTGTCCCCGAAAACAACGCAGGCTCGACTAGCTACTGCTTATAAAGCAGTGGGTCACTTGAAGGGCACTGTGGCTCAGACGTGATTGAATCACCAACATGTCCTTAGACCTTTGCAGTGTATTTATTTAATGATGGTGCATGATAATAGTTCAGGAATGTTTCGAAGATAAGGCAGCTGTTACAGCACAGTTAGGTGTGATGCTCTCAAACACTTGTTATCCTGAGGAAACTCGAGTTATGGCAGGATTTGTTAAGGCATTCATGTGTGGCAGTCCTGTTGGTTCCTGAATCGTGTTTAGGGTTTGTATGCAGGACTAACAGTGGAAGATTGACAATGTTGATTGCTTTCTTTTATTGTCATCACGCTGCAGAGTGTGTGCTGCTATTACAGGCCCTTTAAAATTTCACAGTGCTTGTAAAATTGGCCAGTATGTTGTTAAGTTGATTTGAATTTCACAATAGGGTGTAATGTTCCCTCCACAATCCAAATTTACTTTAAGTTCAAAGATTTACAATGACCACTGTCGACAATTGTCTGTGGGTGAAAAGTTAATTAACTGAGCCTAACGCAAAGGCCCGCAGTCTGTCTGCAGCTTAGCTGTTTTGTTTACCGCAAACGCCTTTTCTGAGTATAGGATTAAAACTAATGTGGTTTTAAGCTTGTCTTCCCACATTGAACGTTAACCAGAGAGGACATATAGTCAATAGCTTTTTGCTCAACTTGTTAAGCCATGCATTGTTTTAGATTGTCCTTGACTGCTCACCTGTAATTTCCACAAGTTGAGCTCTTGGCACCTTGCAGTTCAGTTTTAAATTTAGTACCTGGTGTCTCGAACAGGATATTTAAAACTGTTAAATATTCAAGTCTGGCACTGCAGGCTAGGTCAGGTTATTAGTCTTATTTGTGTTCCCTTGTTAGGTGTCTGCTGGTTCTAAGTCACAGTTTAAAGATTTTAAACCTCCAGGGAAATTCTTTTGTAACTGAATCTGTAAAGGCAAGGAAATTTCTTTGACCTTGATGAGAGGTAAATAAAAGTCATTGCAGTGGAAGTGGTGTCAATACTCTTGACTTGAATGGAGACTGAAGATGGCTCCATTTAAAAGACCCATGCCCTTCTGCAATCTATCAAATTATTGTGCACTTGGTTGCATATTTTGCGTAGTACCTGGCTTTTATCTTTAGCTACAAGTGGGAGAACAAGTCCTGCAGATCTGTCCCCAATCAATGTGCAAGTGATGTGGCAGGCAGTCTCACATGACTGTTTCAGCTTGCCCTTCAGCCTCCAGTTTGATATGCTCAGGAGTTACATAACCTACTCAGCTCTCTTCTGGGCTCCCCCTCCCCTTGCATTGTGAGCGTAGAGTCCTGTTTTTGCAGATTTAGGTTGAATGAGTCAGAAACGATGCCAGGCAGCAGTTGTTAATAACTTACCCACGATGCACTGCTGCAGAAACTATACTGTCCCAAAAGCAAATTGAGAAGGATGGTCTGTTATGAAACTAATAACAAATTCACATCTTTTCAGTGAGGTAGCTGCCCCCAGTCATTTGTAATGACCATCCTATGTAGTAATATTGGCTATATTGATGATGGAGTTTTTTGTCATTTGTCTTGAACAGGAACTTAAACAATTTATTAAAATAGCTGTTTTACTTTGCTGTCAATAGATTCATTGACTGTTTCAGCTTTGCTGACAAAATTGTCATGAAAGTAATTTTCAGCATGGGGGGAAAACAAAACTTGGAAATCCATAAAAAAAAAAAAAAGCTGTTCTGTTTCCGTTTGCTTGTTGTTGGGAAGTAATTTCAGTCATATTGATGAATACATTTATAAATGGAACTCCTAATAAAGTGATGATCGTGGTTTCATTTGTTACATGCCGAAGTTATACGCACTTCAATTTCATTTTAAGTTTTCCAATAGGTTAAGAAGTGTATGATAGTCTTGTGATGAGCTAAAGCACTTGTAAGTGGTGATGTCTGCAGAAAATAATCAGTTTTTCCTCATCCTGCCTCAGATAATGTTTTTCTGTCTGTGTTGTACTATTGTGTAATATAGCTGTAGCTTAAAGGTCACTGCTGGTCTTGGAGGTTATTTTCAGTGCGTGGCCGCCATGTTTATGTAGTCAGCAGGGACTAGAGCAGAGGCTGTTTTGACAGGTGCTGCCATGGCTTTGAAATCCCAGCTTGCCTTCACAAACTTAGATTAATAACCCATTTTTAAATTAATCCATAGGTCTTGTACTTCTGTAAATGACTGTATAATATTTTCACAGGACTTTTTGCATTTACTTGCATTACTTTGGTAGCAGTGAGGGAGCACAAACTTGGTTTGGGAACTCCGAGAGTAACTTGAGCTTCTGCACCACCCCCTGTGCTTTTCTATTCACTGAAATGTTCCTGCTCACACTGAGCAGCCTGAGAGGAGATATGATTAGAGATACTAATGGTGTAAAAAGCAAAGAAGTTAAGAGACAGTCTTAAAAAGTCAACATAACAATAAAGCAGCTTGATGTTTTTAAGAACACTGACATGGAAAAAATATTTGTTTACTTTAAAGTATGCAGTCAAAAAATCTGATGTGTTTTAGAGTGAAGCCAGTGACTGTACAGGAAGAGTAGAACTTGTGTAATCAGCAAAATCATTTGTATTTTACTGATGGGATGGTGCTTATAAAAGTTTATTTAACTTTTAGTCAGTTGGACCATTTATGTGAACAACAAGCAAGGAAACTGCAGCAAATCTTAAGTAGGGCTGTAGTGACTAATTTATAGAAAATCAATTGGTAAGTGTAGCAAACCAAACATTTGAATTCACATGAAAATTCTTGCCAAATCAAAAGATACAACAACCCAAGCACTGTGAGGTTTACAATAGTTATACACTTATTCAGATTGGCCATCTGTAGAATCCAAATATTGTCTAGTCTTTCATTTTATTTTAGTAATATTGTTATTAAGTCTCTGTGGACTATGATGTTCGCAGGCGACATTGTGATCTGATGTGAGAGTAGGGAGGAGGTGGAAGTATGCACTGGAGATAAGAGGGATGAAAGTCAGTAGAAGTACATGTGCATAAATGAGAGGGAGGCAGGTGGAATGGTGAAGATTCAAGCAGTAGAGGTAGTGAAGGAGGATGAGTTTAAATACTTGGGATCAACCATCCAAAGCAGTGGACAGAGCACAAGAGAGGTGAAGAAGAAAGTGCAGGCAGGGTGCAGTGGTTGGAAATGAGTGTCAGGGGTGCTTTGTGACAGAAGGATAGCAGCAAGAGTGAAAGGGAAGCTTTTCAAGACCGTAGTGACACTTGCTATGATGTATGGTTTGGAGATGGTGGCACTGA
>VUQH01020182.1:1575-18683 GCA_015106775.1 Etroplus canarensis | reverse complement strand
ATGGTTTGGAGACGGTGGCACTGACAAAAAGACAGGAAGCAGAGCTGGAGGTGGCAGAACTGAAGATGTTGAGATTTTCCCTGGGAGTGATCAGGATGGACAGGATTAGAAATGAGTCCATCAGAGGGACAGTTCATGTTGAGAAGTTTGGAGGCAAAGTCAGAGAGGCAAGACAGATGGTTTGGACATGTTCAGAGGAGGGATAGTGGACATATTGGACAAAGGATGTTGAGGATGGAGCTGCCAGGCAGGAGGAGAAGAGGAAGACCACAGAGAAGATTGATGGATGTAGTGAAGGAGGACATGCAGAGGGTTGGTGTGAGGGAAGAGGATGGAGGGAGAGGGTGAGATAGAGGCAGATGATCCGCTGTGGTGACCCCTAACGGGAGCAGCCGAAAGAAGAAGAAGAAGATGATTATTAAAAACAGAATCTCCCTGCTGTCTGACTTACATTTAAAATTTCATCTAGCCTTGATTAAGACTATAAAAGTGCTATATAAGCACCAGCTCCTCCATAACACCAACTTCACCAATGTCAGGACCCAAAGTGTGGCCCCCGAAGGTGAATCTCACAAGGCTCTGTCTCTATAGAGCTACTGGGTCACAGCCTTCACCAAATAACTAACACTTGTTGTGTTTCCCAACTGAACTGTATTTGACATTTTGGGAAAGAAAGGGAATATAGCCCCAGCAAACTGGCATACACAAATGCACACACAATGAGTCTATTACGCCCGTTATAGTATGTTGTTTTTATTTGGGAGTAAGTCAAACCCCTCAGCAGGGAGCTCAGAGGGATTTTCTCCATCCTGTTGTGGGTGGACCACCAGAGCATCAGCTCCCCACTGATCTGGAGGCACTCACTTCATTAACACCCTATTTTAGGAATATCCCTAGCAGATGCAAAACAAATCAGAAAACGCTTTGGAGATTTGTTTGCGGGCTTCATGTCAATTTCTCCACTGAGTACACAGAGAAGGAGCCAGTAAGATGGGAAAAACCCTTTCTCAGAACATCTCAATGCCTTTTGGTCTGAGTGTATATGTTGACGTGTAATGAACCTGCTCCGTCTCTTGTTCTTAACCTCTGAGAGGTAAAAGCTCTCAGCTGCAAAGGCTCATTAGGCCAAAGACAGTACTATAAAACCTGAGAGTAAGCACTGAGGTATGAGTGAGTGTTTGGAAATGCAGTGCAGCTGAGGAAAAAAAGCTCTTATTAACGCCACAGGATGCTCCAGCAGAGCAAGCGGGGCCCCTTTTGCCAGGCATGGGAGAACCGACAACCCAAGGAGGATCTCTTCAGAGTTTCCAAAACGTCATGTTTTCTCCTTTCCTTGGGCAAGGAAACCAGCAGTGAACTGCCGACTTATGAGAGATATATTTGCGGTTACTTTAATAGAAGACTCCATAAAAATGCTGTTTGCAGCTACTGCTGAACATTACAACTGGGATTCCCTAAAAAATACACTACCTGCTATGCCCTCAAACTGGTCACATGTAGGAGAAAGCTCTCTCATCCCTGAAAGAGTTTCCACTAGTGTGTAAAATCACACATTCAGGAACATAAGCATTTCCTCTGCATTAATAGAGTGGCAAGAGGTGTGAGATGGTTTTCCCTTGTGCTACTACATCTGGCAAAATATAAGAACCGGAATGATGTGCTCCCAGCGGCAGTCCTGGGGGAAATCTGGATCGGCAGCAAGTACACATGCTAGGAAGACTGCCATTTCATTCACTCTGTACTTGCAATACATACCAAGGAAACCCCAAACTGGACTAAAACTAAAGTATTTAATTCATTAAAAGTTGTGTGAACTTCAGGTATAAGTTACATGAAACATTGTAGAATGCCTCCTGGGTCACTCCCAGTTGAGGTGTTTTGGGCATGTCCTACTGGGTGGAGGCCCTGGAGCAGACCCAGAATGCACTGGAGGGATTATATCTCTTGGCTGGCTTGGGAATGCCTTGGTGTGCCCCCCCCCCCCGGAAGAGCTGGGTGGCCGTGGAGGACATCTGGGTGTCTCTGCTAAGGCTGTGTCCTGAACCCCGATAATGGATGGATGAATTCAGAATAACTAAGCACACTTTCAAATAAGCTTGCATAAAATACTGACTGTGGCTCAGGTGGTGGAGAAGGTCATCTTCCAGTTAGAAGGTTGATGGTCTGACCCCAGGCTCCTTCAGTCTGCATTGGTAAAGTGTCCTTGGGCAAGATATGAAACCCCAAGTTGTCCCCTATGCATCCACTGGAGTTAGAGTATGGAACACTCCAATGCACAGAATAAAGTGTAGGGTGAATATGGCTTTTGGTAAAAACCACTTTGAGTGCTAAGCTACAGTAGAAAAATGCCACATATCACTTACAAACACAGAACTTACACACATCCTTTCCACCTGTCTTCACCCTGTCACTTCCCTAAAAGGATGTAACATCTATACGATGCTGGACGGGCCGGTGGGCGTGCCTCCTGCATGCTCTGTCCAGGCAGGACTATATGAAATGAGAATGCAGACTATTTCCTGCTGTGGGCCACATCTGAGACACAATAACTGTGGAATAAAAAAATCAGATCTAATAAAACTGTCCCATGTTCATGAGTGAAAACAGCTGTATATGGGGTAACATGGTACGACCCAACGTGGCACCGAACAATCAAGAACATGATACTATTTAAAAAGTGGGATTTCTTTTTTCACGTTTATTTGTTACTGGTCTGCTAACACGCCAGAAACACGTTTTACCAGATTACTGATTATTAGTGTTAGCTCGTTAACATTGGAAACTACTGAGTGTACTGACACGCTTTCTGCTGACATGCTAATACTAGTTAAAACAGGACCAAAATCACTTTAAAAAATATATTAAACTGGACTAAAGTAAATGATTCTGGTCATACTGGTAGAACCAGATTAGGAACATAAAAGTAACCTGACAAATGCCGTCGGGCCAGACCTGGCCAAACCTGGAGCTACAGCCTTTAGCTCTATCTACTGACTACATGTTATAATAAAAAATAAGATGATGGGTTTGGGTAGGTTTTACTTACATTACAAGATTCTTATCAGCTGCCAAAGGAAATCTTTTTTTGGATCAACCAGAACAGAAAGCTTATAGTAAATATTAAAATCATACATGTAAATTCAAAGAACACAATCTTTGCCTTAAAATGTAGTACTAATAAAAGTGTAAAAATGAGTTGTTCCAGTGTTCCAATGTGGCACTGTAATAGGATGGTGAAATTTCTTCCCTCCTAGATATTCCACCATCAGCTGTAAGTGGTTTATTATTGCAAAGTGGAAGCACTGAGGAACCACAGCAGCCATGCGTCGGATGGAGTGGTGTAAAGCACACCACTACTAGACTCTGGAGCAGTGGAAACATGTTCTGTGGAGTGACCAATCGCACTTCTCTGTCTGTCAGTCTGATGGACCGGTCTGGGTTTGGTGAATGCCAAGAGAATGTTACCTGGCTGACTGTAAAGTTTGGTGGAGGAGAAATAATGCTATGGGGTTGTTTTTCTGGGGTTGGCCTGAGCCCCTTAGCTCCAGTGAAGGGAAATCTTAATGCTTCAGCTTACCAAGACATTTTGGAAAATTCTATGCTTCCAACTCTGTAGGAACAGTTTGTGGAAGGCATTTTTCTGTTCCAGCATGACTGTGCCTGAGTGCATAAAGCAAGCTCCATAAGGGCATGGCTGGATGAGTTTGGTGTGGAAGAACTTGACTGTCCCACACAGAGCCCTGACCTCAACCCCATCCAGCACCTTTGGGATGAACTAGAACAGAGATTGTGAGCCAGGCCCTCTCACCAACATCAGTGTCTGACCTCACAAATGCTCTGGATGAATGGGCAAAAAATAGATAGATAGATAGATAGATAGATAGATAGATAGATAGATAGATAGATAGATAGATAGATAGATAGATAGATAGATAGATAGATAGAATAAGGACTGATGTGCAGATCGGTGCTAACTAGTGAAGGTAGTGAAGGCGGATGAGTTTAAATACCTGGGATCAACCATCCAAGCAATGGACAGAGCATGAGAGAGGTGAAGAAGAGAGTGCAGGCAGGGTGGAGTGGGTGGAGGCGAGTGTCAGGGGTGCTTTGTGACAGAAGGATAGCAGAAGGAGTCCATCAGAGGGACAGCTCAGGCTGAGATGGTTTGGACATGATCAGAGGAGGGGCGGAGGACATGTTGGACAAAGGATGTTGAAGACGGAGCTGCCAGGCAGGAGAAGAAGAGAAAGACCACAGAGAAGATTGGTGGATGTAGTGAAGGAGGGTTGGTGTGAGGGAGGAGGATGCGGGGATAGGGTGAGATGGAGGCAGATGATCTGCTGTGGTGACCCCAACAGGAGCAGCTGAAAGTAGAAGAAGAAGAAGACTGTTCCTGAGCCTCCTCTGCCTATCCCATCTGATGGTTTAACACAAGCTCCTTAAAGCTGACCAAGCATCCTTCTCCATGAACTCACTGAGTTCATACAGATCTATGTTTTGCTTCTAAAGTCACTGTGTCATCATTCTCACCTATGGATACTTGTTACTTGCTTCAGGTGGACTTAAACATTTCCAAAGCTGTTAATGTTGACAGTGGATGAAGTTACACATGCAGCAGCTGCTTTGTCGCTGGGGGGAAGTGATAATGTAATAAATAAGATAAATATAAGGTAAAAAATACTTTATTAATCCCAAAGTTGGGAAAATAATGTTACAGCAGCAATACAAAATACAAAAAAGGGAAGATCTCATCAAATCAAATTGAACATGATACAGCAAGGAGCTGAAATCCAAAATGAATATGGGCACTGTGGTATGAGATGTTAAAGAGCCTCCACATCAGCTCACATGGCAACGGAGCAGAAACAGATGTTAGAGAAAGTGTTCAGCTCCATGTCAAGTATGTGGTACAGATGGTGGTCAGGCTCCATTAATGAGCCACATCCACTCACCACAGCCACAGTCATGTGATGATCAGGGTATCAGCTGGTGCAGGAATCCAGACTGTGTGCTGATTCAAACTGGATTCAAACAGCAATGGCAAATTCCCAGCAACTCAATATCTGGCCAACAGAAGGGTTCCCTGTCTAGGACCACACCATCTTCCAAACACGGCTGTAGGAATCCCTCCATATTTCTTCCGACTGCTCAGATTAATGCCTGCGTACCCCCTGAGAAGTCCTGAAGCCAGGGACACTCACACCGTGGTCTGGGATGTGTGAGAGTGGTCTCACTGCTCAACCCATCTGTCACTCCAACCACACACCTCACATACAGTTTCATCCTGGAAAGGTCAAAACTAACTTAGTATCTGAGTGTACGGCAACTGTTTAGGATATTTTACCAAGATGATGAATGTAGAAGCACTGATTATGGCTGCGCAACCCTGTAGTACCTGCCCTGCTATGAAGAAAATGCATATAATACATTATCTTACTAAGAGGGCAAAATAAGGCCAACAAAAAGTCAGATAATTATCAATTATACCTGCAAGTATAACATGACCTTTCATGACAGAGCAGACAGAGCAGGCTACTGCTGCTCAGCAGGATGAAACACAAACTGAGAAATCAGAATGTAATTAATCATGTACACTTATTTACCATTTCTGGTTCAGACATAATTAGGAAAACACTCAAAAAGTGCTCGTTATTCATAGTGTTTCCTTCGTGTAGTGGTTTACACGTTTGCCCTACAAGTGAGACATCCCCAGGTGGGGACACAAGCCCCTCTCGCCGTGGAGGGTTGAGTCAGGAAGGGCATCCGACATAAAACGTCTGCCAAATTACCAACTAGAAAAGCACTCAGAGTGCAGACCTCCGCCAAGCATGATCCAAGGCATGATCATCAGAGGCATGGTCGTCATAGTGCCTTTGATGATCAGGAATGCATACATATATCTAATATCTGATATCACTATTACTTTAATAGTTACTGATTTCAGGAATTTTGATCCCATCACCCGATTCTTCCCAAAATGTAATTGCCTCTTCCTTACATGAGGCTGAATCCTTAAAAAAATTTCAGCTTCCTAAGTTTTTGAGTTATTTTGCACTCAGACAGACGAACAGATAAGCCAGTGTCCATGAAAACGTGACCACCTTGGTGGAGGTAATTAGTTTGTCTGCCTGTGATATAGATTTTGAAGCTGAGCCATTAAAGAACTGCTTATTACAAGTAATTATTGATTAGGGCACTGATTTGTTCCTCACCTGTTCATTCACTCACACCATCTCACCATGCCTGACTCTGCTGATAACCAGCATCACAGGAAACCCCTGCTTTTCTTTATCACGTGTCCTGGGAAGTTTTGTTCACAGTGTATCTGAACAAAGGCTCCCAGCATCCTGACCCTAACTGTGCACGCCTAGATTTCATGGCTCCACCCTTGGCTATAAAATGTGTAGTTAAGCTGGGCTTTGATCAGATCACCCCTCACTGCACCTCGTCGTTTCGCAGCCCCGCTCCTGGACCAGGGCACGGAGATGCTGACCACGGGCAGCCGTGTCAGGGCGAGCCTGGCTCTGTGGATTATTCTCCCGTGCGCCTGGAGCGTCTGCGGCGGGAGGCAGCGCGCCGACGCTGACGCGTCCTGGCCGGACGCGGTTTCCCGGGCGCGGTGTGCGTCGCGGTGCCTCAGCTTGAACAACGTAGCTGCGCTGTCCACACCCCTGCAGGTAAGGACACCTGCTGGGTCCTACACTTAACCTTTACTCTCATTTAGACTGCTTGGTTCATTTTTCAGACACTGTCAGTGAATGTTGGCGCTCATTCACACGCTCCAGACACATGGAGCTTGTCTGAGTTATGAAAAACAATCAGTTAATATTTTATGTAAAGTTATTTCATGAGCATTTGAATAACTGTGAGAAAATCAGGAGTTAATGGGTGAACAAATATGTGATCAGATGTGGGTGTTTGAATATATCAGTGAAAGCAGCTTTGAGAGGAGCAGTGTGCACAGTGCTGCAAAGTCATCTGTGCTCTGCAAAACAGTCACAGGATTTCTGGGTTCACACTCATGACCCACTGACTGAAAACACATGAATTTTACCAGGGGTTGGCAGAAATAAAGTCTAAATATGATAACATGCAAACAGTGTCAGTCTAATAGCATCAAAACAAAGTAATATCATGGAGGTGAATGGAATGATGATAACGAGTTCAGTCTCTCTGTCATGTTTCATACACAGTGGACATGAACCTCCGACAAACTGGAAGACAAGGGCCAGAGTAGACCAGAAGGCTTGTTATACTGATTATTCCTTCAGATTCATCTACTGTCAGTAACTGTCTCTCCACGGACACACACACACACACACACACACAAATTGTCCCCTGTTGGTCTCTTTGCTCCAGGCTTTAGAGCAATTGGGGAAGCATGCCGGTACGCTCACTTAGACCAATGACAACTGCGTAGAATGATGGTCCAGTCCACCAGAGAAAAATCATGAATGCATGCATGGCGTGGTGCTGCCTTTGTAACATGTCAAGCTGTAGACTACTGTATACCTCCTGACTTTAGCTCCAAGTCCTCAACACTGCAGCTCAGACACGTGCCACTGATGCACCACTTGTCATTCCTGCTCCAGTACTCTCAGTGAGAGTTTGACGTAGTACTGATGTCAGCTCATTAACTACTGAAGAGTGAAACATGGTCACCTTCTGAACCTGGGGTAAAACGGGTGCCTATGACTAATGGGACAAAGTCAGTGTAAATACTAGCAGCTAATATACAATCATGGAAAATATGTCAGCATTTGCATGTTTGGATTGAAACTGAAAAAAATTAAGGTGTTTCAATAGCCTAGTCAAATCCAGACCTCAGCTCCATTAAAATGCTGTGGTGAGACCTTAAGAGAGCTGTACATAAATGAATACACACGCCTCAATGAAATGAAACAACGTTGTAAAGAAGGATGAGCTCAAATTCCTCCATAACCACATGAGAGACAGATAAAGTCACACAGAAAAAGATGAATTCAAGTTATTGCTTTTAAAGGTGGGTCTACAAGCTAAGGTATCATGAGGTGGACTTAGACTTTCACAGGACTACAGAGAGTCCTGAGAAAACTGTCTTTTTCACTAGCACAAGCCAGTGCACTCCTAGTGCTGGTCCCAAGTCCAGATGGGGAGGGTTGTGTCAGGAAGGGCATCCAGTGTACTGTACAGGAAATACAGAAAAGTACTAAAAGAAACAGGCTGACAAAGACAAAGTGGGATAGTCAGGGGGCTGAAAAAAGCAGACAGGAGTACTGGGAATTTAGAAGTACAGAAAAAGAGAAACGGCAAAGGCAAAGTGTTATAGTGAGTTGTATGAGAGGCTGGACACCAAGGAAGGAGAGAAGGAGAGATATGATATGATAGGGTACCAAGAGAGGAACTGTATGAAGAAGTCAGGAGTGGCAGAGAAGTATGTAAAGGTGGTGCAGGACATAAATGATGTCTACTTATATAGCACTTTTATCTACCTTATTTTTAAGGCCCAAAGCGCTTTACAGTCACACTCACTCACCGATGGTGGTAGAGCTGCCATGCACCGGCACTAACCAAGCCATCGGGAGCAACATGGGGTTAAGTGTCTCACCCAAGGACACATC
Source organism: Etroplus canarensis (assembly GCA_015106775.1). NCBI lineage: Eukaryota > Metazoa > Chordata > Actinopteri > Cichliformes > Cichlidae > Etroplus > Etroplus canarensis. The sequence continues at coordinate 10,083 of VUQH01020182.1, read as the reverse complement.
AACACATAGGCCTGCAGAGCAGGAATCAAACCTGCGATCAACCGATCAGAGGTCGACCGCTCTACCTCTGCACCACGGCCGCCCAACATGTACAAGGACAGTGAGACAGTGGTGAGGTGTGCAGTAGGAGTGACAGATGGGTTGAAGGTGGGGGTGGGATTATGGACAGATTGACAGATGAGGTCAGGCAGGAGTCTCCGTGGACTATGATGTTTGCAGATGACATTGTGATCTGTAGTGAGAGTAGGGAGGAGGTGGAAGAGAGCCTGGAGAGGTGGAGGTATGCACTGGAGAGAAGAGGAATGAAAGTCAGTAGAAACAAGACAGAGTACATGTGTGTGAATGAGAGGGAGGCAGGTGGAACAGTGAAGATGCAAGGAGTAGAGGTGGTGAAGGTGGATGAGTTTAAATACCTGGGACCAACCATCCAAAGGAGGAGGATACGGGGATAGGGTGAGATGGAGGCAGATGATCTGCTGTGGCGACCCCTGTGGAAAGAAGAAGAGGAAGAAGAAGAAGATGAAGAAGAGGAATAAGAAGACCTGCACTGACATTCAGCCTCTGCTCATGTAGTTTTGTCACTGCCAACAGACATATACAGCAAACCTGCCAGAATTCTCAAAACTGCCTTTAGTTTTCCCAGTATAGTAGATGCCATGACATCATGAATATGAGAAAACATAAAAATAACAATGATGCTTTGGCAGTCTGGAATATGGTCAGCCAGTGTCTGCAGGGCTATATAAGTGGTTTCAGCTTGACTCTTTTACTATGTATTTTCATTTATTACACAGTGATTCCACATGACTCCTTTCAGGAACTTAATGCTCAATCATTTAAACATGACTTCACATTTGTACTTGTTATTACTAATTACTGAGCTGTGGTTTGACAAAGGAGGTCAGGGAAAAGAACAACCTTGCCTTTAATAAGCCCAAACCCAGAGTTGACAATATAATCAGCTGTCAAACAGTCACATTGTATTTATTTATTTATTAACAAAACAAATATCAGTGTTTGATGTTTCAATCTTTATTTATGATATTGGTTCTTCCAATATTTTTCCTGACTGTGAAATGAAAAAAATATGAAGAACACTGAGGAAATCCCCAGTTGTGCATAGGTTAGAAAGAAAGAAACAATCATTTTAAAAATGCTGAACATTTCCTGCATTTTGTAACAAAGCAAAAATCCCCTCAGATTGTTTTCATGAACATGATAATTCAGTTCACTTTGTTTGTATAGAAACAACATAGGAACAACAGTTGCTGAAGGCGCTTCACGCTGTACGGTAAAAATGCTACCGTGTTAGAGAGAAAACCCCAACAGTCAGAGCATCCCCTATGAGCAGCACTTGGTGACTGTGGGAAGGAAGAACCCCCTTTTAACAGGAAGTGACCTCCACCAGTGCCATGCAGACTCTTTCATTTTCAGTGAGTTCTTTACGTTTTAGCATTATGAACAGAAATGAGGAATTTCAAACTGAATTCACCTTTTTATACCCAGATTTGAGCGGCTAACTGGGCTTCTCTGAGAAGTCACCAATTTATCAAACACAAAGTTCAACCACTAAAACTGATTTTCCTGTGAAGGAATGCAAGGAAATAACTAGAACCTGACATCTTCATCAAGAAATAATAATGTGCTTTACTATTTATTCTGTACTTTGTAAAATAGTAAATTTGAAAATTCATGGATGACAGTAATTAAATTTTATCATTAAAAATGTTGTTTTGTTCAAAAAGCTTCTACATACAGGTGTATGAACCATTACAGAAACAGAAAAATGATTTTGTAATTACCAAAGCTGTTAATTAGAGGAGCCGTATATATGTATGGATGTAGTTGTCATGACAATAAATATTGATTTATTTGTTTGTTTTCCAGCCAGAGGAGTCCTCCCTCCTTTACTGGCTAGTTCTGAGAAGTTTAAGTCCAACTTTCTGTAACTACTGGACGGCTACATCCAGCTTTCTTGTACAGTCTATGTGTTTAGTCCGAGGCTGTAGAAAGGATGTGATGCAGTAAAGCCAACACGATCACAGATCAGAATGTAAAATATGCAGTTTTTACATTTTGTACGTAGAGCTGATATCTGGTTGCACCATGTTCTACTCTGCGCTGCTCCTGCTGGAAAATTAATCCAGACTAGGCAGGGATGGATGGCTGTGATGTCCCTTGAGCTAGTTTAGCACCAAAGGACCAAAAAAACCTCAGGGTTAGGGTGAGTTCTCCGGTCTAATCTCACGAAGAGCAGCTGCAACAGCACCATTTTCTGGATGTGTAAAAAACGCTGTGGGATGAACAAATGAATACTTCTCAGTGGTGGTGAATGTTCGTGCCAAAGATAACCAAAGATAACTGTGGCTGGTGCTGTCAGCCTCAAACAGGAAACAGTATTTAGTCTTTTAGAGTGTTTTAGTGAAATGTAAAAATCTATAATAATGCAGCTGTCATCCTTTAACATGCACAGTCAGGATATGTGGATGAAGAGAAACACTCCTGCTCAGAGTTATCTTCGGATGAGGATGTACACATACTTCATATACCATATATACACAAAGTATTCGTACGATCATATATTCCCTGGGGTATGAGGACGCCACACATTATAATACTTAAGTGCAGTTAGGTCCATAAGTTTTTGGATAATGACACATTTTTGTTAATGTTGCCTGTGTACACCAACACAGTGGGCTTTAAGTCAAACAGTCAACATGTGACTTAAGTGAGCCTTTCAACTTTCATTCAACTGTTTAGAAATTACAACCATTTTTATTCATAGTCCCCCATTTTCAAAGGGTCAGAAGTAATGAAACTAACTAACATTATTTTAAATATAAGGATTTTTATATATATTGTCTAAAGTCTAGAACCCAGGAACATCACCAGATTCTGTTTCCTCTCTGAGATGCTCTGCCAGGCCTTTAGTGCAGCCGCCTTCAGTGGCTGCTTGTTTGTGCATCTCTCTGCCTTCAGTTTTGCCTTCAGTAACACCAGTGACCCTGCTGCATTGGCAGCTGTGCAGTAATATTCGCTCCACCATGCTTCAAATCATGAGCTTTACTTTACTTCTCCAGACTTTCTCTTCCCCGGTACGAGTTCATCTTTCTACTCATCTGTCCAAAGAATGTTTTCCAGAACTCTTCGGGCTCTTTGAGATGTTTCCTGGTAAAGTCTGCTCTGACCTTCCTGTTTCTGAGTGGAGCCAGTGGTTTGCACCCTTGTTGTAAACTTTGACAATGATATACCTACCTCCTTCAAAATTTTTCTTGACTTGGCTGTGAATGCTTTTTGAACCAGGCCTTCCAGGCCTTTTGATGTTGCTGAGCTGACCAGCTCATCCCTTCTTTTTCCAGATTGTTGTTTTGGCTCCTTCTAAAGTTTTTGCTCTTCTGATTGGTTTATTTTTAGTTCTTCAGCCTAATGATGGCCTCCTTCATTTGCATCCACACCTCCTTGGACCTCATACTGAGAGTTTCAGTGAGCAGCTACCAAATACAAGTTCAACACTTGGAATCATCTCCAGATCTTTGATCTGCTCGTTTGTCATGGAATAAAGAGGGAACAGGCCTCACCTGGACGTCAAACTGCTGGCCAATCAATTGTCCCATTACTTTTGAGCCTCTGAAAATGGGGACAGTGTATGAACAGGTCTGTAATTCCTAAACAGTTGATGCAATTCTTTTATCAAAGTCCTTGAATGAAAGCTGAAAGTCTGCACTTCAGCCCTCTGTGGTGGCAACATTAAAACTGTCATTGTCCCAAAACTTCTGAATATTACTTCAGATAGCGTTAGCAATACACTGTTAAATGCTGAGTAAACACAATGTACAATCTGCAAGTTTAGTCACCAGTTTGTTCCTCAAGTCTTATGTCTCATCTCATGTCTCAGTTATCCTGGATGTTGGTTATTTTTCAGCAGGTTGCCTCCAACTGTCAGCAGCGACCCATGAGGACAGTTCTACAGACTGGAGGAAAAAATAACACTAATTTGTATTTCACAGACCAACAGCAGTTGTGCTACACTCTGGAGTTCTGCAAAGGTCTCCTTATAAATTGTAATCAAGGCCTGCCTCTGAACTGTGACACCACTAACCTGTTTTTAGGGCTTTAGAATATATCCATCGGCTTATCTCTTTGTCTTCCTCCTTTTAGTCTCCTCTTCAGAACAATGGATCCTTGGGCTGGTGTCGTAATCATAAACAGTGTGCAAAGGTAGGCCTCCTGTTGTTCCCGGACTTCTGTCTGATTTTCCTTACATCACACACACACAATAAGGTGAACGTGTCTTGTAGTGAAAAGTGCTTTGACTGCTCGGTAAGAGTAGAAAAGTGATGTACAAATGCCACGCCATTCCATTTTAGAGACAAATATTAAACTTCATCATTAACACTTTGTAAGGATCTAAATGCTTGGGCTCTTGTGTGTCCCTTTTCATATCAAATCATCTGGGTAGTGTGGTGATGTAGTGCTTCAGCATTAGAGCCCTGGTTCAAACCCCGGCTTTGGCTTCCTCCCACAGTCCAAAGACACAGGTGTTAGCTTTAACACTTTGAGTGTTCAGTAAGACTAGAAAAGCACTATATAAAAGCAAGTACTTCATCTTGACATTACTAGGCTGTATGTACTTCTAATAGAATTTTCTTATGTCACATGGACGTCCCTGTCTAGGTCGCCACCAAATTAAAAAAGTATGGGCTTGCCCATGGTGACGGACCGAGTTGGTTAGGCACGAGGACACAGTGGTAATTTAAAAAAGATGGGTTTTATTAGACCCAAAAAACCCCAAAATACAAAATAATCATGTGGGCTCTTAAAATAGGTCAAATAAACCAAACTAAACTCAGGTCAAACAGTACAGTACGGTCAGCATGCAAAAAGAAATATCTCCAAACTAACCATAAACAAACTGACCTCCCTAACAAAGAACAAAGGGAACTTAAATACCAGTTTCACAATAGGGGAAACAGATCCTAACAAAATATTCGACTATAAAGAAATAAACTAACAGTTAGTCTGTGAGTTTACGTAACTTAATAGAAATTTAGATACAGGATTACCTAAACCCGAACAACTTAGAAATAAAAAAAAGGTTTAAAATATCTATTGTTCTCTTCACAATACCTGCAGCTGCAGCCACATGGACCACGCCAAGCGGACAAGAAAAAGAATTAATATCATTTAACAAAGTCGAAACCATAAAATGAACTAAATGTGAGATAAACTAAACTATATTATATACAAATAAAATGTCAGTGCATGGGGGGGTGGCGCCCATACACCTGTGGACAGCGTACATGAGTTCATTTGAAATAAATTTCATGTTTTATTGTTTAAAACAAAAGCCGTGGAGCAAAATGCAAGTAAATTATCACACACCTTAAATGGAGCCAAGGTGTGACAGAATTACTGCCACACTCTGCTTCATATACACTCGAGCACCATGCATATGCATTAAAGTGCTTCAGTGTAAGAATAGTTAGTCCTGTGGGACTGCTAGTGTCTGTCGCTGTAATAAATCACTCTTCCTTCCTTCCTCGTGCTGTGTGTAGTTCTGTGTGTGTGTGTGTGTGTGTTACTTGCCTTTGCAGCAATAAATCAGCCTGCATGCAGACCCGCAGTGTGTGCTGTGTATGTGCTCAGGTCTACACCTGTATGTATTGATGCATGCTGCTGTATTATAGTGGTTATTACCCATTTCTTAAATCTGCCATTCGTCAGCAGTTCTGGCTCTTTATTCTCTGACGTCCTATACATCACAGCAGCTTCCTCACTAATGCATCAAGACTCATGAAAGAGGCAGACAGTAATAGATGGAGGCCACTCTTTGATATTATGTTAAATCTAAAAACTTCCCACGCTATCATTAATGAAATGATACTCAAACAGTTTAATTTCACATCCTCGGTGCACCCGCTCAGTCCAGGTGTTTGTAGATATGGAATATCTTTCTAACTTTAGTAAAGATGAGTCAGTATAAATTAGCCATGACAGAATATTGCTTGCTTTGATGATGGACTTCAGCCTTGTTTTTTTTTTTTCCTGTGGGTTGCTCCATGTTGAGACGCTCCTCTGATCCACGTTTCTGCATATCTCTGAGCAGAGAAGGAAGGAACCTATGGTCCATTTACTGATTGAACAAAAAGACTTTTGGACTTTGAGAGAAAAATGAATGCGGAGTCAATATATATCTTAAAATGGCTCTCCTTCTTTAATATGTATTAGAGCCTCATGGAACGTGATCCCAAACCAATTGTGCAACAAAAAAAAGAAAAAAGAAAGAAAATGAAGCCTTTGGAAATTCCAGGATTGCCACTTTATTCTTACATTTGCATGCTTTGTAAGGTTACCTCTGTGCACCACCACAGGGGATGCTAACTCATACAGTCAAACTGGAGACTGGGAGCTGTAATTCCAGTGTCATGGTGTGTGACTTCTGTGGCATTTGTGTTTATTCCTCATTTCTAGGACGCTCAGTGTTTCTTCATTTCTCTGTTCGTTTGCAGTCATTCATTCAGGTTGATTTTATATTCATCTAGATTACTGCTGGCATTTGGTTTCCTGTATTTGGTTCCATGTCCCTGTTTCCCTCATGTGTCTGTTTTTTAGGTTGCATCTATACCTAGAATTACTGTAGTTACTTCCTGTTCTGTTTTGCATGTTCTCTGTTCCCTTGCTGTTCTACTTCCTCCTCAGTGGTCTCATCGCCCTCCTGTTTCCAGTTCCATGTTAGCTCATGTGGGTGAATATATGTCCCTGTCCTGTCTTTATCTAGTGTTGCCTGTTGTCTTCACCTGGTGCTCCATGTTGTCATGCTCTGCAGTTTAGTTCAATGCCAGCTTTGAAGTTTTGGTTCTGGGACATCAACTGCGACAAAGGTTCACTCTGAGTTCACCCACCTGAAACTGTGTCCAAATGTCCTGCAGTCATGACATCACTGGGCTTGACAAAAGAGTTGCCTTGTTTAGAAATCAGTGACATTTTTATGCAAAGTCCCCCACATTCAGAGGCTCAGTCTAACATTTTGAACCTAAGGATTGTTTGATGAAAATCCAGAGCAGTCAGAGACTGGCTGAAGTCCAGAACCCACACATGTCACCACATGCTGTGTTTCCTCCCTTGAGATGCTCTGCCAGGCCTTCACTGCAGCCGCCTTCAGTTGCTGCTTGTTTATGGGTCTCTGTCTTCAGTTGCTGCTTGTTTGTGGGTCTCTGTCTTCAGTTGCTGCTTGTTTGTGGGTCTCTGCCTTCAGTTTTGTCTTCAGTAACTGAAAGCTGCTCTGTTGGGTTGAGATCAGGTGACTGATTGGCCATTGAAGAATATCCCATTTCTTTCCCTTCAGAAACTCTTGTCTTGCTTTTCCAGTTTGCTTTGGTTAATCATTCATTTGCATTGTGAAGCTCCATCCAATCAGTTTTTAGCGTTTGACTGAATCTGAGTGGACAGTATAGCCGTGTACACTTCACAATATATCCTGCTGCTTCTATCAGCATCACATCATCAATGAACACTAGTGACCTGGTTCCACTGGCAGCCATACATGACCATACCATAATCATGAATTTATGACAATCATTGAAGATATTGAGATTTTTGCTGGGAGTGACCAGGATGGACAGGATTGGAAATGAGTCCATCAGAGGGACAGCTCAGGCTGAGATGGTTTGGACATGTGCAGAGGAGGGATAGATGATGTTGAAGATGGAGCTGCCAGGCAGGAGGAGAAGAGGAAGACCACAGAGAAGGTTGATGGATGACGTGAAGGAGGACATGCAGAGGGTTGGTGTGAGGGAAGAGGATGCAGGGATAGGGTGAGATGGAGGCAGATGATCTGCTGAGGTGACCCCTAGTATAGACAGAATGATGTCTCAATATTTATGTATAAAATACAAGAAAAGTTGTTCATTTTGTAAGAAATTATACAATAAGGTTCTCTCCTCCACAGCATTCATTAATGATTATTAGCTAAGATTTGTTGATAAACAAGCAGCATTTCAAATATAAACTACTTCCAAAAGCTCAAATATCAGAATCAGAAAACTTTATTAATCACAGGGTGGAAATTGTATAATATCTTCCTAGTGATGGCTTTGGATAGTTTATATTCCTCTGTATTACTCAGATATTACTCAAGTCTTGTTCAGACTTGAGAATTTGACTAATTTAGCAGTCGCTGTTTCGATACATTCAGCAGTCTCAAAGAGGCCCGATGACGAGCCCTCTGATCTGTGTTGCTGTGAGAAAGCCTATCACTTCGTCTTATGATCGTTCGGCCCCATGTCGTCCTCATGGGCCCTGGTGGTAATGAGTGCTCGTTAATCCTTCTGTCACTGTTTCCTCCAGGCATGGAGCCATTCGCAAGTGCCAGGGTCGATTAGGAAGACACTCCCACACAGTCCGGTTCGATTCAGCTCTTAAAAAAGGCTTAAGATGGCACTGTGGCATCGAAACCACGAGGGGACATTGTGTGCATCCACTGACTCCACTGTCCTGGCTTGTAATATA
>VUQH01020180.1:1576-22136 GCA_015106775.1 Etroplus canarensis | reverse complement strand
GAAGTAAAGATGGGCAGAGGTTCAACAATCTGCCAGAAACTGTGCTTACAAATTGTGAGGCAATTTTAGAAATTTGTTCCTCAATGTAAAAATGGAAAGACATTGAATTTGCCATCATGTCCAGTACATGATATCGTCAAAAGAATCAGAGGATCTGGAGATATCTCTGTGTGCAAGGGACACAACCAAAAATCAATACTGGATGCTTGTGATGTTTGAGCCTTCAGGCAGTACTGCATTGCAAACAGGCATGATTCTGTCATGGAAATCACTGCATGGGCTCAGGAAAGCTTTCAGAAATGGGGGTCTGTGAACACAGTTTGCTGTGTCATCCACAAATATACACTACCAGTCAAGAGTCTGGACACGGTTGGCCATACTCCACTATGGCCAACCGTGTCCAAACTTTTGACACGGTAGTGTACGTGAATATATATTACATTATTTGTATATCCTTATAGAATCTAAAAGTAGCTTCTTATTGCAAAATAGTTAATTAGATTTAGTTATTATTATGCCTCCACTGGGGAGGCATTATGTTTTTGGGTTGTCAGTGTACCCGTCCATGTGCCCATGTCTGCATCCATCTGTTACAAATCTTACTACAATAGGAGCTGACGTGCTTGCTTGATTTTTTTTTTAATGCCTATGATGGGTAGAAGATCTGATAAATTTTTTTTAAATTGTGAGGTCAAATGTCCAGGTCACACAGAGTTTTCAGGGACTCTTGTACTGCAAATCTGCATACCATTCTAGGAGCTTACTGGGCTGCTAGATCCTAGCCAACTTTTGTATTCTTAATCACTGCGATCAGCAGAAGAATGGATAACATTTTAAGGTTGTGGGGTCAAAGGTCAAGGTCACACAGTCATTGATGAAATTCTTGTTATTATTGCAAGAACTTACTGGGCTGCTGGATCTCAGCCAATACTTGTATTGTTAATCACTAGGCTGCGTAGAGGAACTACAAATATTTTAGCATTCGTGAGGTCAGTGATAATGCCATTATCACCATGGGAGCTGACTGAGCTCCTGGATTCATGCCAGTGCTGATATGGCTGATCACCATGATGGGTAGAAGGACTGATGCCATTTTTGAGGTCAAGGGGTCAAAGGTAAAGGTCACAGGAGGTTGTCAATGAAAATCTCTTTACTAACATAGGTGCAGACTGGCCTGCTAGATCCTCACCAATATTTGTAATCATGGTGATAGGTAAAAGAAAAAATGTCAAAGGTTGAGGTAAAATACAACCTAAGTGTAAATATTTCTGTAGGAGTTGACTCAGTTGTAAGATCTTTACCAAAATTGTGTCCCCTGTAGTGTAGTGGTCGGCCCTTACAGAGGAAAGGTCCCTGGTTTGGTTCTAGATGGGGACACAAACCCCTCTCACCATGCCAAATTACCAATGCAAATTAATCCACTGTGGTGACCCCGTGGGGAAAAACAAGGGAGCAGTTGAATGTACGTTATAGTGCTAGAATAATAAAAGCAGTTGTTTTTTTCAGTCCCTCTGCATAATCTAAATATATATTCAAATTCTTCATTTGCTGAAGGGGTTGTAAAACTTTAGTTTTACAAGCTACACGCATTTGAGCAGCTGTGGCTCAGGAGGAAGAGCGGGTCATCTTCCAACAGGAAGGCTGACAGTTCAATCCCTGGCTTCTCGAGTCTACATGCTGAAGCATCCTTGGGCAAGATACTGAACCCCAAATTGCTTCAGATGCAGTCATTGACGAACCCTTGGGGAGCAGCCAAAGGCACTGTGATGGGTAGAAGAAATTAAAGGTCAGTAGTAAAGGTCACAAATTTTACCACTGCAGGAGTTAGCTTGTTTCCTAGATCTTTTCCAAAGTTAATAACTAGGATAGGTGGAATCTCAATTATTAACATTTCCAAAATTGTAGTGTCAAAGATCAAGGTCACACAGGGTCAGATTTAAGGTGGAGCCATACCAGCTGAGTTCTAGACATTTTATCATATACTGTGGAATGGTTTAGTCTTAAACAGGGACTCACTGCATAAGTTATTAATCGGAAGTGTGTGTTTGTGTGTGTATTTGTGTAGAATATTTAAAATCACCAGCTGTGGTGAATCATCTCATACGTGTGTATATTCATTGTTCCTTGCCGTGTTGTTGCTTGCAGGAAGACTTGTAGTGTGTGATGTAAGATGAGAAAGTACTAAAAGTAACACGAGAGACAATAAGCATCTTCACTTTTCAACCACAGGCAATTATGAATATAATGCTGATAGTTTGAGTTACATGTTCTGAATCTTCCTTGAAGCCTGACCCTCACCTCGCCTTTCTCTGTCGTATCAAGTTAGGACTTATACTGGAGCAGGGACGTGACAGCTGGAAATGGTTTGAGGCTCTCTGGATAGTTTGTTTTCAGAGCACGCTGTGGGACTGGATGAGAGACACGTGTAGGTTAGCCTTTAACTGTAGTTCTTATGTACCTCATTGTGATAATGTGAATAATGTTGCTGCAAAAGCCAGCATTGCGATATATTTGGCTGGTTCTGATAATCACGATGGTGCAATTTGAGCTGTCCAGGTACCCCAATAGCATATCACTACAGTTAAATGGCCTCTTCTATGTGTTGAGCTCTTTGACCTGCTGGGGATTCATTTCCTGGTCTGTTGTGCTTCTCAGTCTGCAACTGGAGTTCTGGCATAATTTGCGTTCTCACCTCCCAATCCTTCTCAGATGGTGGGGTGCTTTTCCTTTCTTTATGACCAAATAAATCTGACTGGTGCCAAAGGAAAAAAAAGGGGATTAAAATTCCCCTTTTGCTGTCTTGAGAAGCCCAGCTGCACTGCACTGTTTGTTTTCCACAGCGCACAGTGCAGCTGCAGAGTTAAGCATTACAGAGAGGTGGGCCAAAGCAAAACAGAAATGACTTATTTTTATTGGCACGTACCTTTCCATTCACTGAGTGATAATTGTATGGTGGAATTTAAAAAAAAAACAAGAGCAACAGTCTAGTTGAGATAATTTTAATTTGGTTAAACTCGCTTTCTGTTTACAGGTAATAACTTCAAGGTGGTTTTCTTCACTCTGAGGACTTTTTTTTTTTTTACAGTAGCCCTTTTCTGTGCTGCTAACTCTTTTCTGACCACAGTCTATTTCAGAAGACACACAGCACTAGCCACACTTAACTGTATTATGTAAACCGCACATAAGCAACAACACAAATAGTTACTATCGCCAGATACAAAGAATGATAATAACCTAAATGGTTTAAATGTGATATAAACTCAACAGAGGCACATTTACAGTGGTTTATGCTAAAATGACTCAACAGGCATATAGCAACTATTTTAACAGCCAGAGTTGAGCGCCTCGTCATTCATACTGCAAAGATATAGCGGCGTAGATGCACCAGGAGATAACACAGAAAGAAATGTGGTGCAGCAGGTAAGACATGTCTGTGAGTAATATTATCTGGGCCCTTGCGGAGATTCTCTGAATGTAAATGAGCATGACAGTCCAGCAGGTTTAAAGAAGTTCACTCTCTCAGGTAAATGTGATCACTCAATACCCGCTATGACCTCAGAGCAAGGTCTGCCAAACAAGACATAGAGAGGCGCTTTTTACTTAATTATCCAACCTATCTCGTGCAATTTCCCTCTCTCATGCTTTTTTTTCAATTTTCCAGTTTTAGAGTTTCAAAGCAGCTAATAAACATGACTCAGTTCCCCTTAACAGTGCACTGCTAGCACATCTGCTGCATTTACTAACAGAAAGATATGGCACCTATTTTATCCTGTGTGTTCATAACAGCATTAAACTACCTGGAAAATACATCTGTACTTTCCACAGATAGTGTTTACTCTCCACCAGCTCACAAAAAAGAACATTTGATCCCAAATATCACAGGCCTTACAAATGATGCAACTGTTTTATGTTCTATTTATGACATAATTTGAACATCAGTCAACATACATGTAGACAAGTTTTGGACCTAACATTTATCAAGCTCCTCATTATCCATCTGAGCATGACTTTATTAATTAATGAAAAACTACAGCTACAACCACCAGAAGAGGGTTGTGCAGAGATACTATGGATGGAGAGATTGAGGTGATGGTTTCCAGACCCTGTGCATTATTGTGACAGATTATGCTCTGGACATGGTCATTCTATAAGTAGTAAAATATGAGGCACAGAGACAACACTAATAATAAGCAATCCATGTGAAAACCAGAACTCCATGTGGACTGGGAATAACTTTATCTTCTTCTCTGAATACTTGCAGACAAAAACCAGCAAGGACGCTAAAAATATGCAAAAGACTTGTGGTGCAGTTTCCCAAGGCCAGAGAAAGGAAATAGACTGACAGTTTCTCCCTGACCCCTTTACTACCCCCCTGTAACCTCCTAACAACCCCCACAGGGAATCCTGTCTCTATGTGTAAAACAGACAGTCAAAAAGCATCCTGGAAACTTTAGAGGCACAAAAACAAGGGGACATGAGGAAGTCCAATAAGCTTGTATGTTGAGGGCTCAGTCAGGAGATAATCTCGAGGCCACACAGACCAGGCGCCAAGTCTATAGTGCCTAAAAGCTCCACTGTGCAGCACAGCAGCATGGTCATTGTTGTCTTTGGAAAGTAAGCAGCTCTAGTGAGGCCGGTGGTGTGAAAGCCACCTCTCTTCTTGAGTGTCTGCTCCAGACCCTGTTGTTGACATACAGGGCAGGTGCAGCTACTCTCTATAACTGCATCAAGTAGAACCCCCTCCCAACACACACAAACACACACATACTCACATACAGGGGCTTGGATATCACAAGACAGGGTTATACGGACAAAGACAAATCTACCATTTTCTTTAATATCTCTGCAACAATCAGTGAGGGGCTGCTGAGTTAACACAGGGCCCACAGAGATGAAAACAATGGCTGGATTCTTCTGGCTTGAAGATGGCTATGGGAAATGGCAGGGATGCCAAGGCTGATAAGTGACCGAGGGGCTCAAGTTACTTCCAGCTGTCTGCTGCCATGCATGCCTCTGTGGAACGTATGGTTCACACATAATGCAAACCATTTCATTTGCGTAATGCTCATAAAAATCTGGCGGATGTATTAAATAAAGTCAACAGGCGCTTACTTAGGCGGGGTTTACATCACGGGAACTAACCTCCAGTCCCCTGAGGTGCTTTGCAGTGAGTCTTCAGCTAAAAGAACAGTTGAATACTCTGACTTTGCATGCAGTAATGTTAACTGGATCAATAAAACCAAGGAATATCAGAAAACCTGCAGCATCTGGAAAGAATCTGACTCAGGTTATGGTAGCTAGATTTGTACACAATAAATAGTGTCCATGAGGACCTGTTGGCATTGTTGGCTGTGCTTGTCCTAACTATAAAAGCTGGGAATTTCCATATAGACACAGCAAAATAAAAAGTCTGTCTGTCTTTATGTAGTTAATAATACTAGAAATTAGGATTTCTACATAAAATAAACCTTGTAAAAGAAAACTCTTTTAATACAGGCTATACTTTTGTTGTGACCTGAATTACACACACACACACACACACACAAACACACACCCACACAGAAAAATACTAGCGCCACACTGCATTAGCATCACCTCAATACCAGCGAGGGCCTCTTCCTGTCCATTTGGAAAATATAAGTACATTTTCAAGCTGCTGCACACTCCAAAAGGAGAGTGCTTTTGGCAGGCTTTGAAGTTCTCAGAAATAATGCTCCTTAAAAGCATCCTCCACAATACAGAAAAACATGAACATGTATTTCAGACAAGAGGTGCGAGTGAGCACTTCTTAGCAACCATGTAAATCTCCACTAGAGGACTTGGACATGTTTGATGTTCTTAAAGCCTTATGATTTTACACCTTTTGTGAACATCACTGAGTTGCCTTTACTAAGGAGATACTCATTATTAAGTTAATTTAATCATGCATTTATTATCTTTACAAGAAAACATGTTAATTTGGTCTGTACCTCATTGTTTTCATGTTTTATAGTTTGTTCATATAGAAATTAACATAACCAGCACCCATTTAATTAGGAGTCATTCTTTTTTTTGGCAGACAACCCTGTTTTGTCACGAAAACAGGTCTCTGCTTGAAAAGGATACTACAAATGCAGAGAGAAAGAGAAGGGCAGAAATAAAACTTTGCAACACAGTCTTTTATTTCCCCCTCTCTGCACAGTTTAGTGTTTCAGTTACACCCTTTAGGCAGTAAAAACTGTCATCTAATCATATCCTCACACAGTCTTAAATGCCATATACGCCCATACCAGCCTGGAAAGGGGACCTTTCTCTGGATTAAAACGGATATGAGGTTATTTTTGTGAGATCCATGATTGCATGAGGCACTCCCATCTAGACTTAGTGTGATGACTGAGGAGGTGAGCTAATATGGCACAGTGGTGATGCAAAAGAGTTGTGAAAGTTCATCTGCTTAGGATTCTGTGATTTGTCTAAAAAAAAAAAAAAACCCACACACATTTAGTTTGGAAAGTCTTTAAAATCCCTTTATCCTCCTGTAATGTGAGCACAACTGTTGGTGCAAGTTTGATTTTTCTATTGAGGTCGTACCTTAACATGGATAAAGCAACATGAGTCACTGTTGTTGAATGATTTGAAAGCCTTCTTTTTTTGGTCAAAATATTTAGAAGCAGATGGGCAGCAACATGTTTTACACAGTGTAAACAAAGCATCTTTGAATTTCAGCATTACACATATTATAACATGTAACTATTCTAACTCTTCCACAATCCTGTTGGCCATTTTTTTGTTCTCCAGTTTCAATCTGTAAAAAACCAAATGGAGATATTTGGGAGAGCTCATTGGACTGACGAAAGAACATGAGTTGGGTACGCTTCAGAGACTATCAAGTGAGCCCTAAATCTCCTGAAGTGAGATAGATAGAAGTACTGGTAGCACATTGTGTGATCTGACATGTCCTCCACACACTTTAACTAGTATTATTAAAGAACTTGACAGTGTGGGTTTGGCCTGGCAAGACATGTTGGACACACTGCAGCTGATCAGAGAGAAGACAGGGAAATGCTTTAACACCTCTGAAACAGTGAGGGGAAAGCGTGGTAAGGAGATGGGAATTACTGCTGAATTAAGCACCACTTTGATTGGGAACTGATTGACCGATGGTTGGCAAAACATGAAAGGATGACCTTGAATTCTCCAAAGCGAGTATGGATTGGCACGCAGCATCTCTTCCTCTCCCTCTCTCTCCCTCCTCTCCTGCTTTCCCTCTCCATGCTCATGTCTATCAAACACACACAGATGAACTACACAAGCATAAGCCCACTCTGATGGGAGTGCACATTGCACAGAGGAGCACATACATGTGTACTCTCCAGTGCTCCATCTCAGCTTTTTCACACTCTCTTTAGTGAGAAGAGAAAAAAAAATGAACACGCAGTCACGTACGACATGCCAGAGTTGAGAGAGAGCAACTTCAAAGTAAGGCAGATGCAGGGACAGCACCCTCTGAATAAATTTTCTGGCCACCAGTCGATCTGCCCCCAGGCTAAGATTGTGGCTGTTCGCATCTCTCCTGACCCCTCATCATCTCTCAGTTGAAACCAATCCCACTCCATCAAGGCAGTCATGGAGAGAAACAAGGATACATAGGTAAATGCAAAAGATTAAATCTGCTTTCAGGTGTTGACAGTGAGAAAGAAATAAATTTTCATCAAATGCTAGATTGTTATGATTTTGGTGAATAAATTTAGGATGAAGGCCTTGGTATCACCACAAAGCATATTAAAGATACCTGAAGTTTATGATTTTGTAAATATATGTGAATCTATCCATAGAATTATGAAGTTTTGCCTTATTTTCATGCTAAGAGCTGTTTGTAACAATAATGTGTTTGCTTTAACTTATATATGTGAAAAGTGAAAATGTCATTATTAAAGAGATATTTCTGTTGAGCAACTGCTTATGCATGTCATTATTATTTTTCTGTGTTGACTTGTTTTAATATTTGATTTCGTTATTAATCATTCATAAGGCTATGGGGCATGAGCACTGAATTATTGTAATTACACCTGCTGGGACATGCATAGTCTATTACATCTTTGACATGTAATACCTGTAAGGGGAAAATCAGTATTTTTTCTGCTTTGTGTTTGTTTTGGGTATAGAAAACAATTGTTCAAACTAAAGAGTTACGACATAGGTTTTGGATGAACAAAATCAGCAACTGTCCTGAGCATAATTTGGAAACATCACTCATATTTTGTGTGCATGCTGTAGTTTCCCCACATTTTCCACCTAAAAAAAACAAGGCTCTGTAGCCCTGAGGGCAAATATTACCTGTGTGTGTGTACATGCAAGTGCAACTGCAGTATGCAACTACAATATATGCTGCTTTTTAACAGAATACAAACGCACACGCTGACAAGCAAATACACAAACACTCAGTAGGAATCTGGGGATCTAATGAGGCCCGTGGAGACAACACTGCTGAATTGTCAGTCAGCCCTCAGCTTGCTGACACACAGTCAACAACATCAGTGACTACTTTACTCAAACAAGGGAAGAATGTTGAATTGCATCAGAAGTCAGGAAAGGTCTGACATCCACTGGACTTGGAATAAGAAATGTGAAGAAAACATAGGATACAGGGAAATGTTTTGGAAGAATGAAATGACTATCTTGAGTGTGTTGCGCCTTGGGAAACTTTGTGAGCAAAAACTAAGTTTCTTTTTTTATGGATTTGAAAATAATCCCTATTTTTAATATTTATTTGGAGGTTACTTCACACGATTTGAAAAAAAAATGTAACCACTTCCCTTGTTCTTCCAAAGCTTGCAAAACCAGGCTCCAATCCTGTTCCTCAAAATCAACAATGGGGCAATGTGCTGAGAGAGAGACACATACACACACACAGAGAGAGAGAGAGAGAGAGAGAGAGAGAGAGAAGTGAGCCATGCATGTCCTGTCAGAGGAGGCCTGGCTATTCAGAGTCTTGTTACCTCACTGTCGTGCCTATGGTTGTCCCATAATAGGCCTTGCTTATCCCGGGTGTTATTGCGCTTTATTGTTTCAGGACGCACAGACGTGCAATTTAAATAAGAAGCGTGTAATTATGAGTTTGTCACTGAAACCTGGCCTGTTATTTTCCCCCAGATGGAGGCAGTGTGGTCTCCAGTGCTTACCTTAACAATACTGGAAATATCGTCTGGTCACACCACTTGACAGAATGCTGCTGGTGTTTACTTAAACTATTAAAACATGATTAGGGAGTTTTTTAACATTTCTCCAACAACAACAACAACAACAATAATAATAATAATTAAGTGATGTCCTCCGGGGGGATAAAGTATTCTGATTCTGAATAATAATAATAATAATATGTAGGATGGTATATTTGTGGCTGTGCACTGTCTTCAGTTCATTAAAATGCCCCTGAACATGTCATGGTTTGTATGGTGGCTTCGCATTGGTGGCTTTAGGGTTAAGAATAGCTGATGTAGCCTACAAGCTGGTGAATGAAGTGTCGGTTTTCAGCGCAAACTCCTCCTCTACGGACGGGCTGCGTTTTTCTTCCATTTGAACAACCAAGTAGTTTGCCGAGCGCATTCCCCGGCAGCAATGTGGAGGGAAAGGGCGAGCACGTCCAGCTGAAATTTTCATACTTTTGCACGGTGTGTGTGTGTGTGTGTGTGTTTTTTTTTAATTTTTATTTTCTAGTTATGAACTTTGTTTATGTCGGGGGAGACATCAAACCGTCGCTTCTGGAGGAAACCAAGCGAGTCAGAAGTGGAGAAAACTGCAGCCTGACTGGCGTTTTTTTGTTTCTTTCCCTTTTTTATTTTTTTTAACTTGAGCAACTGTTTTCCTCACGCATGGATATTAGAAGATGAAATCGGACGTGTTGCTTGTGCTTGAGTGACCTGTCTCTGTCTCTCTCGCCTGTGCTGTGGTTTTATGTGGTCTCTGGACTCTATATGTCTATAGGAGGACAGAAAGTCCCGTTCCTCAGCAGCACACAAAGTAGACGCGCACGCAGGGACCGTAAGTTGTCCCACAAACCTGCGAAGGAGACGAAACTTTGCCAAGTTTGCGGCGCATCCGGCCACTGACGGCCAAAACGCTTCATCGATATTTTTTTTTCCTCTCGCCGCTGTAACTTGTAACTGTGGATTATTAACGCGAGACTCGGGCATGGAGCACGGGATCAAGTTCAGAGGATGAAACGGAGTTTTGAAACATGAACATTTTCTTATAGTTTACTACTCCCGTGGTGCGTTTGTGGGACTACGCTCATCAGATTAAAAGAAAAGAAAAAGTCAGTCGTTGCGTTTGTTTTTCCCTCTTTGATACTGACCACCGGCTCTGCGAAAATGCCACAGCTGAACGGAGGCGGCGGGGATGATTTGGGGGCCAACGATGAAATGATATCGTTCAAAGACGAAGGGGAACAGGAGGAAAAGATATCCGAAAACGTGTCGGCGGAAAGGGATTTGGATGATGTGAAATCGTCCTTAGTGAACGAGTCGGAAAACAACAGCAGCTCGTCGGACTCGGAGGTAAGTCCGGAGTACATTTGCAGTGTTCTCCGCGGGGCTCGGCATTAAAAGAAATGTGATTTAACAAGCGCTGAAAGTTTCACTAGTTTCTCCCCCCCCTCTCCTCCGTGTGTGTGTGTGTGTAGCAAGCGGAGAGGCGCCCCCAAACCAGACCCGACTCAGAAAGTTATGAAAAAACAAGAGACTACTTCAGTGAAGGTAACAATAATAAAAAAACACACACCCCGAGCCTTTTGCATGGTATAACTGGGAATTGTGCCCTTGTTGTGTCTTGCTTAACTTTCCTCTTTATCCCTGCAGCATTGAGAAGACAGCAAGATGGTGGCTTTTTTAAGAGCCCTCACTATCCTGGCTACCCATTTCTTATGATTCCAGACCTCACCAATCCATACCTATCAAACGGCTCGCTGTCTCCCAGTGCAAGAACAGTAAGTGCACTTGTGGATATGTTACTCCTGCTGCTCTCTTCTTTGTTCTGTCTCACTCTGCAAAAAAAAAAAAAACTTTGGCCGTGCGTAAAAGTTCCTTGTGCACACTCAGACCGCCATATTCCCTCCGAGTGGCCTCTCAAGGAGCACTAACTACTTCTTTGTTCTTTTTTGGGGGGGGGGATATAAATTTCTCCCTGCCACTCACCCTCGCAAAGGCTCGCATATGACAACTTTTATTTGGCTTTTATTCTTTTAAATGTGGACAGTTTTTAGACAGTCCCTTAAAAAACCACTGCAGTGTTTATACTGGGTCTTCTTATACTTAATAGTGGCTTCGCCTTACTAAAGCTGATGTTATCTAAAGTGGTTTAATTCTAGGGACCTGCATTTTGCTGTGTAAAGGCTAATGTTCTTCCAAAAGGCCTTTAGATGTTCTGAACTTTGCTTTTGTTTTGTTGTTGTTGTTTTTTGCTAACCTGCATATTACACATAATATGCAGAAGGGGAAAAAGCTGTTCCTGAAGTCATATCCTACAGTAACAACAATGTAATACCTCACTTTGACACACATGGGAGGCATTTCACTGTACTGTGTCGCTGACAGACGTTGTCCAGAGACTTTTAAATGTCCAGATAAGGTTGACAGTCTTAAGCAAGTGTTGTTGATGCAGAGTTTGCAGTGTGTCATTTACTTGTTGCACTGTGGCATCCAGTCAGTTGGTGGTGAAGCTGTAAGCGGCTTGTAATATTTAATGCTGATTATTGCGTGTTTTGTTTGGTGCTGTTGTGTTATTGTTTTTTCCCAGTGCAGGGCTACAGATATCACATTTTCACATGGCTCTGGGTTAAGGAAGCCCTGAGACTATATCATAAATTCACACCGGTTAAGAATGGTGAGGACTGTAAGGTCAAAGCGCATGTCACGTATTAGCGACAATGATTTCAAGCCATTTAACAAGCAATATTTGGAATGGGGCGACTGTCAGATGCAATATGATTGGCGCTGCACAAACTTCCTTGAAATAATCCCTGCTGGAGAGTTCTGTTCCTCTGAACTCGTCCATCCCCCAAGCCTTGTCACTTCCCCCCCCAGAAAACAAGTACTTTCGTTAAGGCCTGGCAGGCATCTGACTGAAAAGACCCCCCCTCCCCTGTCTCTCCCTTATCCTTTTCACTGTTTCTTGCCCACTCCCCTTGCCTCCCTGTACCTTCCATTCAATTAGAAAGGCGTTAGTTGACCATTGTTATTCTGAGCAGTCTTGATGGCTTCATTGGAGGTCCCCATTGGGGCTCATTAACTAAATGGCTACTCTCCTCACTCCATGTGATGCACTCCACCTTGCAGTTTGTCTGTGTTGTTTGGTTTTGGCCACCAGAGTTTCCGAGGAGTAATGTAATGAAAAAGAGATAAGCAGCCTTGAATATAATTGCGTCGTAATGTTTTGTTTTTTTTTCTGAAGGAAACTTTGGTAGATGTTTGCTGTATAATTAAGAAACAAACCTAGGAGTCTTGAGTAATTGACAGAATTTTTTTAGCTCTCTGTTATCTAGTACCCGCTTTGTTTTGTCATGCATCTCTGGTATGAAAGCCTCTCTCTTCCTGGTGTTTTTTTCCAGGAAAACAGAGCTGAAAATTAATACAGCTTGTTGCTTGAGGCAAAGTAACAAATAATTACAGGGGATTTTAAATTCAGAGGTATAATCCTTTTTTGAAAAAAAAAAAAAAGAATGGGGTCAATAGGACAAAGTGGGCTGACTGTGTCAATCATCACTGTGGCAGAAAACAAGCAGGCAGACAATAGCTGGCATACTTAGCAGTCGTCTTAAGGTCTCCATATTGTACTGGGCTTTGGACTGGCTTCATGGCTTAAATGTAGTGAATATGACTGAGGAAGCTTTTTCAGACTCACATTAGGAGAGTTCAGTTTGTTTACACCTGTGGATCAAGTTCAGTGCAGTCAGATTTACTGAATTATATTAGCCACTGGCCTGCACACGCATCGGGCCAATGGCTAATGACCTCAAAAGTTATGTTTATCATGCATCATCATTCTGTGGAATATGCAGATCGGCTCATGAGATAAAATTGGCCCACAGGGTAACTGAATTTGTTTTGTCACCTCTCCGGTCTTGAGGTACAAACAATCCTGGTGCCTGCAAATACTTTATGATATTGTGTGGCTTGGAACGCCCTGCTGGAACTGACACGTTTGTTTTATAAGCGTGGAGCAGTATGGGGTTGTACTTGTGCTGCATGAGACACATTTAAGTTATGTCTTTCAAACAGATCGTGTGATTAATGCCAGGCAACAAAATCCACCGTTTTTGTTTCCTGGTGGGGACCTGCAGCTTCCTACCTATGAGCGTAATATAAATGCTTTTTTGTAATTACACATGTATGTGAGGCATTCATTTTTTACATTTGCATCAATCTATTTATAACTCCTGCTGGCGGACTCACAGCCAAGTACTTTTGAGTAATAATAATAATGCACTGTGTATGAATTCAATACATACAACAGATGTGAGATGTTGCTCAAGAGTCATCATGCAGTAATTTTACTCTGCAATGTGCTACACGATGAAGGATTTGAGTCCCTAACTTAAAAAAAAATTGGATGTGGCAACCCTATCATGAGCAATGAGAGACAGGCCTACATGGGATCAGCACAGAGTTCCCCTGAGGGCCAAGCATAACTGATTTAAAGCCTGCTCTGAGCTGACATTCCGCTGTAATCCACCGAGAGCTGAGGAGGAGGTTTTATGTTTGCAGAGATGTTCCACCAGACTTCTGCCTGCTGTGGGGTGCAGGGCCAGAGTGTTTTTTCATACCAAAGTTAGCCGCGCAAATCCAGCTCATTGTTTGTCAATTTACCGATTTGTATTGTTCCTATAGTGTGTCAGATTTAATTGGTGAACGCACACTCTGCTTGATACCACCACCTCTTGTTACCTTGATCAGCACTTTCAGATAACTCTGCTACTACATCATCATCATCCTCACTAAAGAGTGAAATGCCACTTGTGTGTGAGAGGTGGCAAGTGAGTGTGAGCGAGGTTAGCCACTCAAACATATCTTCATCAAATACGCAGTGGGACACTCAAACTCCCGAGCATGATTGTTGAATAGAAAATGTTTTGAGATTGAGATATGAATGGAGAGCTTGTATAAGTCTGAACATGTCAGTGGCTACGATTGCATACCGCTCTGACTTCTTCCCCCTCCCCATTCTTTCTGGTGCTTTTGGTGCTTAAAATGTGCAGACAAAGAAAAGTCAACACAGACATTGTCCTGCTGAATAAAAGGGCCTCTCCCTTCATAAGCAAAGCCTGTTTGTGTGGAGATGTCTTTTCATCAGGTGCCTCACTTGGCATTTCACTTACCTTGCTGCATATGTGTGTGTCTGAATGAGCAAACGTGCAACCATGCGTGCTGCACGTTTGTCTGTGCGGAGTCTGTGAGTGTCGGGGGGAGTTGAGGGAGTGGGGGCGTTCAGGTGAGCCTGTGTGTGTATTTTGCAACAGAGGGAACAGTGTCCGCGGCTCACATTCTGACAACCGTCAGTGTTGTATTCCTGAATGTCAGCGTGCAAATATTTTTTTACCCAAGCACTGTGTCAACACAGCTAACATTTTTGACTCGGTTTATAGTTTTTAAAATATTTTTTTCTTCAAAGGAAAACACGTCTACATCAATTTGGTGGCACTTTCTAATTAGAATCAGCCGCAGAAATGCCATCACTGGCTGAGAGCTCTTGCTTGCAGTGGTTAATTTTGATAATGATATCTTTGATTGAACTTAAAGAAATTCAAATAAAATTTGCCAAAAAGCAGTTTGGAAATATTAAAGCAATCATGATTTAGTTGCCGGAGAAGTGAGAGGTGTTTACATTTTCAAATTCAACTTAATGTGTGAATTGGTAGATATTTCACAGTTGTATACCTCAGCAATTAACTTTTATATTGCACAGGGGTAATCGAGGTCATTTGTAATTGGTGCAACGCAAACCAAAGCAGCTAATAGTGGGTATTATATTGCCATAATATGTTGCAAATGTTCCAATTTACACAACAAATAACAGCAATTCAGTAGATGTTATAACTTTTCATCTCCAGCAGTGTCAAATACAACCTTTCTTTTGGGGTTTTATGAGAGCATGCATCTGGCATTTCATTTTCAGCCCACGGATGCTCATGCTTTCTTCCTAACATCCCTCACATAGAACTGTGTGAAATGGTGTCAGTCCTGGTCTGTATCCTTCTCTCTCTGGTCTCTGTGGAAAGCATGAGTTGGCGTCAATTCCTCCTGCTACCCCATAGCCTGCTAGTTCACTACCTAACCCACCCACTCGCCCGCCTGACATTAGAAATTCTGTTTATAGCGTTCTCTGGCTTCTCGAGCGCGGGGCCCATCAGGAGCTTCTCAGCACCCTTTGAGGAAAGGATAACCAACATCTCCCCTCTCCAGCCGCAGACTCCCCATGTTCAGTGACATCAATGAATCCTTTTGATGTGCCAAGATGAATATGTGTGCAAATGTTTTTTTTTTTTTATCAATTTATGTGTTTTTCTCATTTGCTGTGTTTAGCCAGAGCTGCAGTTGAGTTTGGTACATTGCTTTTCTTCTGTTAAAAAATTGGGATAATTTGTGTTTAAGTCGAGAAACATTTGGCCAAAGGTGAACATCTCTAACAAACCTGACATTCCTCCAAAACCGCTGCTGTTCTAGTAGCGAAACAGAAAACTCTTGTTGTAGAGTTAAATATAGGCCTTTCAGTGAACAAATAGAGCATCATGTCTACACATGTCCTTACTCTACTTTCAAACAATTAGAATCCTTAGTGGATAATCACTGCAGGCTTGATCTATTCTGAAATTCAAATATAGTTTAGTTTGAAGCAATAGAAACCCAAAGCTTGTTATTGTTTTTCCCAAACTGCTGCATATTATTTAAAAGTTTAACAGCAAATTAAAGATCTGAGAGATGTAGGAGTAGGACATGGAGACATCCATCACATGTGCTGTGAATACCAGAAGAGTCACGTCTCTTCTGTGTTGTTGGCGTATTGTCCTGATGCAAGAGGAGGAGGAGCAGGCTCCATGATATGTAAGGAGCGTAGTCATGCTCATCTCCAGTACACCACCAATCTCTTTTTTGTACATCATATCATCATGTCATCAGCTGAATATATGTTGCTTCATGTACTGTTAGTTAGGCTGAATAAAATATTTAAAGACACACACTGTGTCTGACTGATACTGGATTTTTAAAGATTGATTTTTAGGATGTAAAAAATTCTGATATCAATACATTGGCCTTGTTCTTAATACGGTATGTTAGAGTTGGAGTTAGAGCCACTCTGCCAGAAAAAATACAAGATGATACCATTTCTGAATTACCTTCAGTGTCTGCTGATATTATTGGCTAGCCGATTTATTGGTTGGGCTTTAATTATGTTTATGATCCAGCTAGTTGAATTGAGGTTGATTAATTCTGCTATCATTTGGGTAATAAATTCAGAAATAGCGAAGAAGACATAAACAAAAGATACTAAGTTTAATATCAAATATTACAAAGAAAACAAATGAAATCTCACTGATAGTATTTACCAGTTAACTGAGAATACTGCTCTTCAGTGAAAGTTTCAGATTAAATCCTAATATGGTCCTTACCATAACAATACTTCCATCTGACTGGCTGGGGGTGGGGTGATAGCAAGCTGTCTTTTAGACTGTCCTATATAAGTGTTTATGTGCCCATTCATACCCATAACCACTACTGTTTCAGTCGCATAAAGAAATGTTTTCCCTCTATAATTGTACCTTAAACGCTTCGCTCCATGCTAATAAAATGTGATTGTAGAGCAGGAAGAAAAAAAAACTCTAAACAGGGTTTCATCAGTCTGGTATTCCAAGCAGCTGTTTTCAGTTTAAGCACTGCAGGCAGCAGGAGAAGGAGAGAGAGCAGGCATGAGGAGAGATTGTTGATGAGATGTGGTGGTAGGAGCATAAACTGGGGCAGATACGGGTGCTGCTATTCCTTTGCCTGTTATCCTGTGGTGGGCTGCCTTCCAGACCTTGAGGCACTTGCTTATCTGAGGGATTCTGTCTCCCACAGAGCACAGCTTCTACTCCGTAGACCACAATGCCTTTCCATTCCTTTACAGTCACAGCCCAGTCAACAAGCAGCAGGAGGATATCAGATCATGCACATGCAGCATCAGTACTACTAAGATTTACACGAGGCTTTGCTTCAGTTCATGAGCAGGGCATGGAGAGTGGTCTCTCCGCACACGGCCCGTTAAAGGCATGTATGTTGTACCAGGGAGGCTGTAGTGTCATACTAAATTAAGAAGTGGACGGACATCCTTCCAGGATGAGGTTAGTTGACTGCAAGCAGAGCAGCTGTTCTTCTTGGTTGAGGTTATAAATCAGCTATGCCGCTTCCCACCAAGTTAAATGGTGGAGCAGGTTGGGAGTGCTGGTGTGGATCATACCCTCTGTCAGATTCATGTCATGTCCACACGTTGCACCTGTATGCACGTGTGATCTACCCTAGGCAGACATAAACAGTTTAAGGTAAATTGGGCTTTCTTTAACCTCCACAGATCATTACTGCACTCATAAAGCAAGAGCATCTCTTCTTTTGTTGTGCATTTTAAGTTGCAGAATGAAGATATCTTTCACTTCATGATATTGAAAAAGACCAAAACTTGCCCACGCTTAACTGTAGACCTATAGCTGTAACGGATGATGTGGCTAATGGGACTGACATGCCATCTGCAATCTGAATTTAGCTCTGGCTCTAAAAACAAGGAGTGTATGTAATGGATCGTATGTTAACTGCATTCATAAATGGAGCCACAGCTAATTTCCCATGTTTAATGCATTTATTTAAGTAAGACACATATTGCCATGTAATGTTTCAGTGTTATCATTAGTGGTTTGCATAATATCATAAAAAAATTAGATGCTTTCATTTTATATTCTGCAAATAGGCCATAACAGTATTTGTCAAATAAGTGACGAATTGCCATGACGCATTTAGTTAACTTAAGCGTAAGCGTTTTAAGTTAAGTTTCGACAGTACTACTTAGGACAGACTAATGCTTTGGTTCTGTTTCAGTAGTTTTAAATAAATATTTTTTCTTAAAATTAATGTGTATAATCTTTACTTTTTTGTGCAATATCACACATTTGCAGTTTTCCCATGAAATTATGCTTCTTGTCCTGCTTTTGGTAATAACTTAACCTTTGGGTGCCCCTTTCTTCCCCTGTTACCCTCATAAACCAATTGTACTTGTTAAGAAGTCACAATGTTCTGCAGAGCATCAAATTAGATTAAAGCCTAGCAAAGGCGCAAGTCATCTAAAATGTGAAGCGTCCTTATCCCAGAACAGACTTGTGGATCCTGTTAGAATAAACAGCAGAAGCAGCAGAAACGTCTGATGGCCTGAGGTTTTCACATTGGCTTGACCCACAAGACAGCTCCCTCTTGCCTGACCTTATCTGCCCAATTTAAAATTATGAGGTAATGTTCTTGATTAGTTATGAGTAATGGCTGTGATTGAGGGCCTTATGCTCAGCAGACATAAGACACTCTTTGCTGATAGCGGGATTCCCCTGTAATGCCTGCCCTTAGATAATCAGTGTGATTAGGTTGCTTTGTGTTAAAACTTTACCATTTGATATTCGCAAGTTGGGTACCTTTTTTGGAGAAATGAGTATTGGCATGAGGTGGATCTTGTATCAGATGATGCTGATGGATGTGGCAGAGTCGGATGGCAACTCGGGATCTCCACTGGCAGAATTGCACATCTATTAACATAACTAGAAACCAAATCCCTACATATTTGACTGACGTATTTGCAGCAAATGTAGAGTAGCAACATTAGAAAAAAAGATCTAATCAACCCTATATGACATGGAGTAGGCCAAGGAGCCCTTTTGTTTGATTTGTACATGGGTTGGAGGGGCTGGCTATTGGAAATCCCTGAAGCAGGCTTTAGGGGCAGGTCTGATTCTCGTGTGAAATGGGAAGGCTCTATAGCTCTCGGCTGACTTGACTGGGGCTGTATGGGTGTGTTGGCAGGGGGAGCGCCGGTCATGAATAGGGTCTTTGACTACCTCAGACTTGCCCTGAAAGGCAGGACAAAGACCCCAGGGCAACGGCTTAGAGCCTCACAGCTGAGCTACAGAATGCTTGGCCCAGTCTTCCTCCCTCCTTGCCTGATTTAAATACTACAGTGGCTTTCAGCATTCTGGCGACGGAGGCTCGCATTCACCGCAGCACATTTACCATCAACTTTTCCCTCTGTTTTTGTTTACAGTATACTAATGCCACAGTTGTTTACGTAATCCATTGTACAGAAATCCATCAGAGGTGCTGGTGAATATGCATCAGTGACTCTCTTATAAAGACAGACTCATGCTGTTCATATTAAGCAGAATTTATTTTGCTACAGACTAACTGTTGGCATATGTGTATACCACTGCTAATCACAGCTCCACTTAGAGTTGTTAATTATGGAGCATTTTTGCCTATCTTCATGCAAGATGGAGATATTGGCAAGTAAACAAGATAAAACTTGCTGCGCACCTCTAATTGCTTGATTATTTTTGACAGATCTGTGTGACTCTTCAGCTTTCGAAATTTGCAGGGGGAGAATAAATAGCCATAAATCTTTTCTACAGAGTTAATGGGGTTATTTGAGTCCTGTCCAGACACTCTCTCCCCACAGAGTGTCTAGTTTCAGATGTCACTCAGAGCTTTGTTTGCCCCCCTGGGTGAAGGGTTAGAGGTCAAGGTTCAGGGCCAGTTGGCTGAGTGGCCACAAAAGCTCAGGCTTCCCCTCAGCACATCCGATCCTCTCCTCTGCATCGGCCTGCAGCCACAATGAAGCGATCAGTTTGCAACATTTGTCTTTCCTTATCATTAACTACAATGATTTGACTTATGTCAAACATGTAATAAAAAAGGTCATAAAAGTGGCTGGATTTTGGGTTTAGAACTCAAAAGAAGTTTGTGAGTGGAAACTTGTGTAATTGTTCGGTAACTGTTCTTGTTCTGAAAAGTCACTGCTACAGTGTTTGTCCATTATTACTAGAAAAAAATCCTTTAACTGAGCTTATTTGTGTAATTTGAGTCTAAACGCTCTGTTAAGACCTTCTTATCCTCTCTTCTGTTGACATTAACGCTTGAGAATTGCACATCAGCAAAATCTCAAATCTGAAATTAAAAAAAAAATCTTCTCACTTTCTTTGTTCAAAACACCTCGGAACTTTCAGCCCCCACCCACAATCTCAACTTTTCTCCCTGCCCCACCACCGCCACCACCCAAACATGTCCTCCAGCCAGGTTTATTATGCCGTTTCACGCAGACCAAAATTGCAGCTGCATGGAGAACAATCTGGAGCACATTAGCTCAGGCGCTGTGATTTATAAATTGTTTCTCAGGCCATAAATCCCTGCTGTAATTGTGCACAAGCACCCCTCTCTTTCTCCAGTCAACCCCCCCCCCATTCTCTCTTTCTCTCTCTCTCTCTCTCTCCTCTCTCTTTCTCTCTCTCTCTTTCTTCCCCCCCCCCCCCCCC
>VUQH01020176.1:1373-29803 GCA_015106775.1 Etroplus canarensis | reverse complement strand
ATTTGAGCCATTCACCCTCACATTATATTTTTAACCCCTACACCTAATATGATCTAGTATAAAATGTCATCTTTGAAATTACAATCATGCTAGAAGAATGTTCAACTTACCATTGACATATAACACAGATGTTTAATGCCAATGCAGAAAGCAGTGTATGCTTCTGTACATACACCTCTGAAGATGGTGTGGCGTACTTTATGGAGGAGAACCAATTTTGTACCTCAAAACAAAACTACAGCTGTCATATGTATTTTTCAACACTAAAATCAGAATTCTCCTTATCTAAACAAATGCTTTAGCTAAATAATGTGGATACTGTTTATCTGCACGCTCTATTTGTCATGAACCAATATAATCAGCAGTGACAATTTCAAGATCTTATATATTGAGGGTAAATCTAGATTAGCTTGACTTAATTTGAGGTTTTGCAGAAATGTCTAATATTACCATTCTTCTCTGGTGACAATATATGTGTGCAGCCAAGTAAATATTGTATGTATAAGCAACCAAAATGGCCTAAACTTATATTTTTGTTCAAATGTTTCAGTGTGAATAAAATCCCTTGATTTAAAATAACCCCAGAAATGCATTCATTCGTGTGTGTCAGCATCTGCTTTTGTCTCTCCTGCTGTCTGTGAGGGAGATGAGCTTTTTGTCCAGTGTAACTGGATCTTGATTGTCTTGGATGAGAGTAATGCCCATTCAGAACCCCAAAGACAAAACAAGCTGGGGGTCCATCTCCTGGCCCGCCTCTCAGCCTGCTGGTAATCCATTTCTTTGGGTTAATCTGTTGCTTGTTGGTGCTGGTTGAGGCCAGTGTGCGTCAGTTGATGTGGGTGTTCTAGAGGTTGGAGGGGTATTGATGTTCTAATCTCATGTGAGAGGAGCAAGGGGAGACAAGACATATTCATGAACACAGAATGTAAGACACAGATAAAGTGTGAGGGGATTCGCCTAGATGAGTGTTGGGTCAGCCAACTCCCCCATTTTGTCCGGAGGTTACTCCTCTCTTGTTAAAGAACTTGGGTGGAAAAAGCTATGCAGATTTCTTGTTTCCCTCTTCTTCATCAGCACCGTCTCCCCTCTTTCTCCACCTTCTCCTACAGACTCCCCCTCCTCTTCCCTCTCTCTGTCTGAGTTCCCAGCAGGGAGAGGAAGCTAGGTTAACTAACTGAACAAAGTCAGAGTGAATTGCAGAAGGACAAAGGCGGGCGTGAGTGGGGGCTATGCCAGTCAGAAGGTGTAGCCAGCAGCACAATACCAGGTGAAGGAAGCTCTCACCAGGGGACCATCCAAGCAGGGCAAAGGTCACCAGTCTTATTAGATCTGAACTGAATGGAAGAACTTGTTTGATTGAAGAAGGAGGTCAGAAAAAGCAGGGATGAGGAAGGAGGAGTCCACCTATTTCATTAGCTCAAGGGGTGGCATGGTTCTCTTTTCATTACATCTGACCAATCTAAATGCTGGCAAAAATTGAGTAGTTATATCCCATAGTGAGAGTCAGAAAACACACATAACATAATATGTGCCTAAAAACTGAGGCGTGAAAACAAAATCAGAGCGAGCTCAGTAACACGGTGACACATGTCTAGACAGCCACAGATTTAATGGCATTTATATGCAGGTGCATTGACTCATGGGTGGGACATAGATGCTGCAGCCTTGTAACACACATTTACGTCATCTATCCTCTGATGTTATTGCGCTTTTAATAGCTGTGCTAGATGAAGGAATCAGAGTCAGTGTCAAAAACATTTTTTTTAAAACATGTAACTTTTATTAGATGATTTAGAGATGAAAGTAAAAGGAAAAATGAGAAAAAAAGATGCTTATATGTAGTAAAGTTTACCAGCTTGAGTTAATTTCATAAGAATTAAATATTTCGGTTGCTTACCAATGATCCTTGAAACTAGTCTGTAATTCTTCTTACACAGAAATGTCTTATGAATTTCCAAATCAATTGGTTTTAAATGTGGAGAAACTTCTGAAGTAACTTTAGGGAAAAAAACGTGGAAGTATGCACCAGAGCTACAGACTCCACCCATGTTAGGAACAATCAAATTTATTTCATCAGCTGCCTCCCTATGCAAAAGATTATAAATAAAATGCCATTATTCTCTTGAACAAAGAAAGCAACATTGCATGTTAAGAAAGTCTGTTCTCAGTTTGCCAACCCGGTGAAATAAATGCCAAAGGTTTGACACACAAAGAAGGCACAAAATGTGCCCCCTGCACTCTACACAGATAGGAGTGAAAATGAGGGGACCCCTAAACAGCGTACAGGAAGCAGAGGTGATGAATTCCGTGTGCAGGGCTGCAGAGCTAGGCTCACAGATACCTTATCTAGGGGGATTCATAGGGGAAGCACCTTCCCTTAAAACATACCACTGATTGTTTCCAAATGTCTTCCCAATGGGGTGGGTTAAAGTGAGGGGGGAGACGGAGACTCAGGGGCAAAGTTTGCAGGATTTTTATTGGTCCAGTTTGAGGAAATGGAGAGGGAACGGCAACTTTGTCCTGGCTTTCCTGCCCTGTGTTGCTGCTAGTGCTTAACTACCAGTCAGATCGCATTACCCAGGCAGTAAATCTAAGTACCGGTTAACGCAAATAATCAAGAGCTAATGCTGCTCTACGAAACCACTTTTTCTGTATCTGTGGTCAGAGCTGTGCAAACAGGCACAAGCCAAAGGTTTCTGTCCTCTTAGTCTCTGCCAGACTCTCCCTCCCTCTCTCACGGCTATTATAACTTGCACTCAGTCACAATGTCCCTAAATGCAGGTATTTATGTATCCCTTATGGATTGTGCACATCTTTATGTATACTGTGTGGGTGGTGCAATGTGGTTTGAGAGCCTATTATTGGGTTAAGCACTAGAAAAGGCAAGCCAAGCCATAGTCAGCACAGTAAGGCTGTACCTTTTTCCCAATTACTCTATATTGGTGCTCCAATTACAATAGAGCAAGTCCAAAACCAAAACTGTGAGCGGCCAGTTCTAAAGAGAGTGAAAGGAGAGGCCCAGGGTGGCAGTAATGAGGTCTTAACCCCGACTTTGCTCTATTATGTCATAATGCTTTAATTCGAGCCATATGATAGGCTGCTGTGCTCTCCTATGTTATTGGAAAGTCAATATTTGTGAACTGGCCTTGTCTGTTCCCCTCAGATGTTGCCTGGGAGTAAGTGAATAAAGCCAAAAATTCACACAGGAGCAAATGATTGACAGAAGAGAGGACCACATCACTTTCCTTCACCGTGTTGTATACACTGATTGCTGCAGTTATTAAATGATAAGATGAATAAATATGTCACCTCTACTCTTACTTAATGACTGGACGGAATGTGCACAATTATGTCCCACAAATATTGTACTGATCAACAGAAAGGTGATTTTATAAAACACCCTTTTTTGGTATAACCATTACTGACAGTATTATTCCTGCTACTATACTGTAGAGCATATGTCAGCATTACTAATTTCCAGCATTACTAATTTACAAGTGTATATACATACATTATTATTATTACAATCCTAGTTCCAAAAAAGTTTGGATGCTGTAAAAAATTTAAAATATAAAAAATGTAAATAAAAATAGATCACATCAAATACTTTTCTACTTATTCTCAACTGAATACAGCACAACAATAAGATATTTAATGTTCAAATTGATTTTTTAAAAAATTGTAGAAAAAAACACGCATTTTGAATTTTATGCCTGTAACACATTATAAAAA
Source organism: Etroplus canarensis (assembly GCA_015106775.1). NCBI lineage: Eukaryota > Metazoa > Chordata > Actinopteri > Cichliformes > Cichlidae > Etroplus > Etroplus canarensis. The sequence goes on along the minus strand of VUQH01020176.1, from coordinate 26,071 downwards.
AATGGGACAAGAGCAAGAAAACACTGGTAAAACTATTTAAATGCTCAACAAACACTTGGAACATTATATAGGAAAGTAATTAATTGTAGTTAATTGTTAACAGGTAATTGTACATGATTGGATGTAAAAGAAGCACTCCTGAAGGCTCAGTCTTTCACAAACAACAATGGCACAAGGTTCGCCACTTTGTGAAAGACTGCATGCAAAAAAATAGTCCAACAGTTTATGAAAAAATTTTCTCCATGGGCAAATGCAAGGAATTTAGAAATTTCACCATCTACGGTCCAAATTATCATCAAAAGATTTAGAGACTCTGGAGAAATCTCCAAAACCAACACCAAATACGTTTGGCCTTCAATCCCTCAGACAGCATTACATAAAAAAACAGCATCATTATGGGATGAATATTTCAATGTGAGCTTGGGCACACTTTGCAAAACCATTGCTGCAACTACAAATAAATTAGGACTGTGCTGTGCAAAGTGAAGGCCATATATCAACAATATTCATAAACGCCAGCAATTTCTCTGGCCCAGAGCTCATCTGAATAGACTGGTCCAAGCTGGTAAAGTATGCTGTGATCTGAGTCCACATTTCAAATTCTTTTTGGAAATCATGGCTGTTGAGTTCTCTAGGCTAAAGAAGAAAAGGACCACCTAAACTGTTATCAGTGCAAAGTTCACAAGCCAGCATTTGTGATGGAATGGAGGTGCATTAGTGCCCGTGGCATGGGTATCTTGCACATCTGTGAAGGCATCACAAATGCTAGGAGCTACAGGTTTTGGAGCAACATATGTTTCCATTCAGATTATTTCTTTTTCAGGGACTTCCCTCCTTATTTCATCAAAACAATGCCAAGCCACATTCAGCACAAGACACAACAGCATGGCTAGACTGGCTTGTGTGCAGTCCAGACCTGTCTCATATTCAAAATGTATGGCACTCCTGCCCCAGCTTCTTTGGAACATGTTGCAAGCATCAAATTCAGAATGTGTGTATATTTCCATGTTTATCAGTTTGAACATTAAATATCTTGTGTTTATGGCATATTCAGTTCATTATAGAGTGAAAAGGATTTGCAAATCATTGAATGCTGTTTTTAGTCAGAGTTTACACAGTCTCTCAACTTTTTTGGAATTAGAGTTTGTGTGTTTAATTGTGTTGGGCAATGGCGTGGTGGCTAACACTGTGACCCCTCAGCAGGAACGGTGTGAGTTTGAGTCCAGTGGCCAGTTGGGGCCTTTTTGTGTGCTCTTTTCATGTTCTTCCTGTGTCTGCATGGGTTCTCTCTGGTTAGTCTGGATTCTTCCTAAAGCTGTGTGTGGGGTTACGTTAATTGGTAATTCCAAATTGTCTGTAGGTGTGAATGTCTGTCTTTGTTAGCCCAGTGATGCACTGGCCTGTCCAGGGTGTACCCCACCTCTTGCCCTGTGGCAGCAGGGATAGGCTCCAGAAGCCCCGTGACCCTGAATTGGACAAGTGGAAGAAAATGATGGATGTTTGATTGTAAATTTATCTTCAGATATGTCCTTACTATTATGGGAAGAAATGTAGTCACTCCAGTACTTTACTTAAATACAGCACAGCAACCTATATGCTATTTTACTTTTTACAGTTGTTCAAAATATTGTGCTTCTGCCCACACACCTCAGACCAGCCACTCACAACTGCATCGCTTGGCAATCAAAGCAGTTCTTTGGTCTATTGTTACAGAGTGCCAATTAACGAACAGAGTATTTAATAGTTTGTACACTGTTTGAAGGTCAGATTTTAAATTACTTTGGCGCTTGTATTTAATGGGGTTAATTACCTTGGTAATAACAGAGGATCACATCCTGGCCAATAATTGTTTTCAAATTGCTTTCAGGTTGCACAATAATGATACAGTTCATCAGTTATTGTCATTGTGTAATTACAGTAGGGGATGTTTAATTATATTCAGGATAAACATGCATTCCTTTTAAAAATGATAGATGGTATCTTTTGAATCAAGAGAAGAATTTACCACACCTGCTCATAAAGCAAAAAAAGATCAGATTTATTTGGAAATTTAAGAGCCTTTAGGAAAATTGGTGGAAGGAATTACTGGGCAATGATACATTAGGGGTTACCATATATTATATTCTTCTGCAAGTGTTCTTGCAGAGTGGGCTACATATGTTCTTCCGTAAGCCAAATATGTTGCAGATGCCACCTAATTTAAAGAGTTCCATGTTTACACACAGTAGGAATCTTTGTTTCTTCATTTGTAGATAGATAGATAGATAGATAGATAGATAGATAGATAGATAGATAGATAGATAGATAGATAGATAGATAGATAGATAGATAGATAGATAGAATGTAAACTGAGTAATAACACTATACTAGCCTCCCTATCTAATTCTCTTAAATTTTCACGTTACATTTTTCAAAAATACAGCATGGAGCAGGCAATTGATCTCCACTAATATTATTCATAGATAAAAGCATTTAAAGTGAATTTTAGTCATCTGAAGATGGTGGTCAACTAATGTTTGTTTGTTTTTTTTTAATTTTCTATCGTAAGAAAGTAGAAAGACAGTCCCAAAGTGAGTTAGAGGAAAGGGAGCCTTAAAAACACCTATGCATAGCAACTGAGGGGCAGTCTCTAAGAAGATAGCATAGGCAAAACTAGACAACTAGACAGGGTGAAACAAGAGTGATAAATGAGGCAGAAGAGAACCGAAGACAGATAAAGGGGAGTGAAGAGTACAAGAGAAAGAGAAAATCAGCCAGAGTGAATGAAAGAGAGACAGAATAAGCTGAGGAGGTGGAGAGGGAACTCGATGTCCTGTCTCTGGTACGTGCTGAGGGAGACAGATTTCCCGGTGGAGTGTTCCCAAGTGTCCCCCTGCAGTCTGTAATAGGATTTTCCAGGCTACAGCAGGTAGTCTGTGAAGGAACTTTGTTCATGGGAGCTCACAGATAAGGGTTAATGCAGCCCAAAGGTTCCTCCACTTCACAGGGCGCTTTGGGAGTCTGTCGCTCCCTCCTCATCTGCCTGCATTGTCAGCACCAATCCGTCACAAAGGATTTCTTCCTGCAAAACTCAGTGGCCATTTCTGACATCTCCAACAAACTAATTGTTGTCTCCAGCTCTGGCAAGTCCTGTGAAGTCCTAACGAGTTAGCGTCTTTTGTACAGATGAGAAAAAGTCTTGCAAAATCAATTTCTCAGCTGAATTACGCTCTGTCATCAGCCCAAAACAAGAGAGGAGAGGAGAGGAGAGGAGAGGAGAGGAGAGGAGAGGAGAGGAGAGGAGAGGAGAGACAGGATGCAAAAGCAGATCATGCTAAAGTCTCTTAGAGCAGAGTTTGTATCATCCACATTCTCTCCTCCAATTGTTCTCTTTCCCTAGGCTGTTTTTTATGACTGCTTCCCTTCCCTCCAAGCTGCTTTATGACATGCATTGTAATGCCTTTAGGGTTCTGGGCAACCTCGCATTGGGCCGTGGAGTGCTTCTCCCTGGCCTGAGTGACAGTGGGATCAGGTCCAACTGCCACCCAGGACACTGAGCCATAAATCATCCTGCTGGCACCAGATTACACTTCCTGAACAGCTACCAGTTCCTGCAGGGGACAAAAAGGCCTTTGTGGACTGCAAAAGCTTCTCCTCTCTTTTAGGACTCTGATGTTTATGAGAGATGCTGAGAAAGACTGAGGAAAAAGAGTTCCCAAAGAGTTCTCTTAATTTCTCTCTCATTAAGTAAATATAATAAGGCAATGACTAAACTACTGTTAACTGAATGCAAACACCTGTTTAAAACCAGATCCAAATCAGACAGCCACTGTTTGTTTACATGCATCACCACAGAAACTCTCCAGTGGCATTACTTCTCAAAGATAAAGTCATCAACTTTCAATTTCTGCAGGAACCTAACCTGGCAATTACATCTCTGTTGATATAAAAAATCGCCCAGCCAGAGCTGTAGTGGCCCTCATGGCCTCCCTTCATCCCTCCCTCCCTGTTTTACATTCCTCATTTCCACCAGTCTCCGTCCTCCCTGTGTGTTTGGATGGCTCCACCTCACTGTCAGGCTGTGAGGGACGGCTGTTTTCCTTGCAGGCCAGATAAAGACAGGGGATTGGCCCCAGGAGGCCTGAGGATATGAAGCTTCGACACGTCTCGTAAATCTAGGGTCCCATCTCCACTGCTCGATCTGCACACAGCAATGAGAACATCAATGAGGCGTGAGGATGAACATTCCTTAGACTGCTCTCACACACGCACCCCTGGGTTTTGCTTGGAGAATAACACCTCACTGCCCCTCTTTTCTAACTAGAGAGCTGTCCACCTCAGGAAAATGTCTGTCTTTCCACCCCTGGTGAAATAAGTCCCAAATCCCTACCCTTCAGCCATAGAGGTTTTCACAAAAAGGCAGCCTGTACTGTATAGCCTCATATTAAATGATGATTATGAAAAGGTGTGTTATTCTAAAGTGTATTCAAGAGCTATGAGAGGTCTATGCTGACATGCATTCCTGTAATCAGCTGCCAATCCAACAGCATGAACTTGGCAAAGCTTCCTAAACACAAGGAGTCCAACCCATACACACATGTCCTTGCATAGCCACAGTTATATCTAGGGTGGTTACATCTTTTCATACTTTTTAAAAAGTTTTTAAATAAGACTCCAAAACCTTAGATGAGACACTGCTTTGAATCACTTGCCTCCATTTTAGCCTTCACCTTCTTAATAGTTTGATCTCTGCTATCACTTGTATCTGGCCCAATTTGCAGAATACAGAAAGGCATAGGGACATGTTAAGTAGTTGAAGGGATCTCAGACAAAGAGATATGCAAACAGACTGAAATGTACGCTGACGAACCAATAAGCAAATTTCAGAGATGCCCTGACCACATGGGCCCCAACCAGCTCATGTGGTCCTCTTTCTACTCACCCAGCCAACCATGTTAGCCACGTTAACCAGATTTTTCAACCAAATAGAAATGCAGCCTGTCACTTCCATGCAGCCTCCAACCGCTCTGTCTGTCCAATCCATCACAGCGTGCCAGCAGCCGCACAAATAGGCCTGCCACTCTCACTGTCATCTCAGTAACGGATGTCCCATCGTTACCACAGGGTGGGACCAGGCAGCACACAGGTCCACTTTCACTCCTCCTCAGTTTTTTCTCCATCATCCTCCATCCTCTTCCTCTCACCACTCCCCATTGATCGGTGCTCTGGACTTCTCTAGGAGTTTAAGTATGAATATGTGTATGTGGGTGCTTTCTGGGTACACAGCTTGTTTTTTTTCCTTTCTTGGAGCAATGAATGCGTCCCCCAATCTCCCACCCTGCACTCAAATCTTCCATCAAGACTCAAAAGCATTGGTATAATAGGAGCAGGGGTTGAATGAAATAAATTGTGTCCTGGACTGGTAACCTAACAGCCATCATAAATAATGTAGACCTATTTGAAGGGAAGATGGGGCATTAGAAGCTATTTACACTCCAGGAGCCATGCTATCGATCAGCATGGGACGTCCCATAGATAAGAATGGGATGATGTCATGGTTATTTATGATGATTCTTGATGGTAAGGCTACAAAAGGGATTTTGGGGCGACAGCATCATCAGTTTTTGGGGTGCGGAGGTATGATGCATTCTGCCATCAATGGAACAATCAGCAGCGTGGTTGAAGGAGGCGCGATGGCCCGATGCCTATGACAGACACCCTCACACAACTATGCTCCCACACATAAAGACACACATAGACACAAACAATCCCACCTGCACACAGAAACATAACACATGCATGCAAACACATGCGCATTGCTGTGATAAATGCCACTGGTGTGAATAGGGTCTATAAAGACTGGTGAGAGGAGATAGCTTAGAGGAGATCCAGTACATCTCTGTCTCTCTGCTTCACATACAGCAGCATACATATGTAGAGAGTACAATAAAACACTACATTTCCACTGGTGTGCTGTGAAGTGAGCCAAAGGCTATATTCAGTATGAGTCTGGGACAGAATTACCATTCAGGGATCAGTTCACAGGTCAGACAAGTACATGAGGCTCTGTTGTATTAGATCAAAATTTAGAAACTGTGAGACATGGAAACTGGCAAAGGTGTGCCTTAAGATTTTACTCGAGGCCATACACGCTGTAGTGGAAAAAGGACTAACAGGAAGGCATCTTATAAAAGCAAAACAGGCACTGGTCAATTATTACAGACGTCTGACAGTCATTACTGAAATGTTTGAATGTTTGAGGCAACATATACTTCTTTGGACCACAAAATAATTTCAGTTTTAAAGCTACCTTCTTTCAGTTTTAAATGCACCTTAAAAACACAGGTCAAACTTTATCAGAAATGTGGCACTGGTATGCTTGTTTCATCCTGTCTGCATGTTTGTCTTTGCAATTTTGTTATTTTATTTTTGCTGTATCCGCAATGTAGCACATTCTCATTATTCCATTCAAGTTCAATCAAAATGTAATGTAATGTATCATTTTCATGCTGGAAATTTTTTTTTTTAGAATGTAGCAATATTCTCTGATGTACAGTATGTATTGTACTAAATTAAAAATGCAATTTCTTAATAATCATTACAGTTTCAGTCAATAATCACAATACCATCATGCCAACAACTGTGGACTTATAATAAATATTAACCTCACTTAGACTTTAATTAGTTTGCACATAGAAGCACATTTCAATGTGCCATAGCTTTTAAAATGTTTAAATTGAGAAAGCCAGAAGGTAAAACTACAGAAAGAGAATTTCCTGGTGCTGAAGGAGGTGTCGGGCAGTGGAAAGAGGAGAACAGGAGGGGAGCAAAAGTTGGCATGGCTCCACAGTGTTTTCTGTCGCTGGCCCCTCGGAGCAGGAACATTATTGTGAATATTAGTTCAGAACTTCTGGCACTCATCCAGACATCGGCTTCTGCCTGTGCGGGGCGGAGGGGGTGGGAGTGGGGGGGGGGTTGATTAGCAGCAGGGTTCGAGCCCCATCATACACACACAAACCTCTACTGCCATTAACCACCACCACCCCCATCTCGTCATCACTCTCAAGACTAGAAAGGCTCCACAACAACAAGATGTGTGGAGCCTAAAGTCCTGCCCAGCCCTGATAACAAGTCCCAGCTTTTTAAAAATAAGCAAACACATGTGGCTGTTTGATGTCCCCCTTATCTCTGCTAACTCTAAATTCTCAGAGAGTTTCTCCAGCGAGATCAAATTCAGTAATTAATCTGCTTGCCTTTTCATGAAATATTATTGAGAAAAACTTTTGCTCAAAACTCAAAAGCACACAGCTGTGTCCGTGCACCACTGGAGTTTCCGGCAGGATTCTTTCATGCTGTTAATGAGAAAGTGGCAGAGAAGCCTACAAAAGTCTGCTGAGCGCTGTTAGAACTTGTTTTTCTTAGAAACATTAAAGTTGTGTGTAGTTGTTCTAGATAGAGCAGTGAGGAAGAATACTGCAATTATTTTGTTAGTGTTATTCACAGTGGTCATCAGTCTCTGTTTTGTTGGAGGACAGAAAAAAAATTAAGCTTAATAAGTGCAGTGAAAGGAAATAGCAGAGCTGTAAAATGCCACAGACCAAGAGGAATAATTCTTATCCAGGTAGTGCTTCAAGAGTATCAGCGTAATCAGCACTGAACAGACAGATAGCAGCCTGGGATAAAGTCAAACAGCAGCAGCACAAAGAAACTGAAGTAGAAGTTTGTAATGGTGCAGAGAGCATCTCCATGCTAGTGGAGGAGGAGGAGGAGGAGGAGGAGAGTGTTGGGTCTATTCAAGAGGAATAAGGAGACACAATGCATCAGGGTCAAAGCTAGGTCAGCAAAGTCCATGAACTGCAGAATACAAGCAGTGGCTGGCAGCAGTAAGTCTGCAGAAGACAGACAGGCAGGTGAGGTGTTAGTACTGGTCATTAGAGTGTTTAAGGCCAGAGAAATTTAGTGCAGAAAGGTGTGTAGTCAAGGTCACCAATATGAAGGTCCACTTGCAGCAGTATGCATATTTATAGCTGCATCTCACAATATACCTTCTGTGTGCAATTGTGCAATTTACACATTAGTCACTTTGAGTGAGTTTTTGGAGTGAAGACATCCAAAGGTTTTGTGAAGAGCTTGTCGTGTATCACTTTGACCTTTAACCCATGACCCCTCAGCCGTCAAAGACAACAAGGGAGGACTGTTACTATGGCAACAATAACAATGGGTCACAAAGAGGCCAGATGAGGTATACATAGTGTATACAACTACTATGGATACCCCATAATAATAGAAATGAGTGTTTTCAGGTACAGTGTGAGTATTCTTTACTGTTATGCTCATCAGAGCACTCAGTAAGAGAAACCCACATCATCTCTACACTGCACTTTAACCCTATATACTGTATAACAGGAACCCTCTCACGATCAAGCAGTTCCAATCTGGATGAGACACTGGGCTCCCAGGTCTCTATCCCAGGGGTAGAGGGAGAAGAGGGAAGTCAGGGGTTTGTCTCTCACCCCCCTTTTGTTAGAGTACCCCCCATAATAAATCTGGATCTGGTAAATAGCCCATGAATAAAGGGAGATTTTATCCTCTGTGGCACAGGGAAGATTTAGTGGGCAGAAGCAGTGTCCCCTCTCTTCTGAACAAGTACAAAGTGGTCACTCAGCGAGCCTTAAGAGGTATAAAAAGCCTGCGGTAGTTCATTAAATCTCCAGCACGAAGATGGGACCGCTGCGATGGTGATTTACAGCAGTCAGGTGCATATATCAGCAGTGGCATTCAGCCCCACCTTTCATTCTCTGTCTGCCCCAATGAGGAAATAAGTAAGCATGCTGTGCTATTTATTGGCTGCATAGTTGGGAGATACAGAGAGGTTTGGAGAATGGTAGGCAGACTAGAATGGTATTTTTAACTCCTGTTTCTTTTTGTCCCACTCTTAATAGAAGCAAGAAATCATACCTATGTCTTTTCACATCAGCGGAGAGCTCAAAGTACAAAGGTCAGCTAATGAGTGAACTAACTTTAAAGTGTGTTGACGAACCCTTACTGACTGTGTAGCCTGGTGAAAACCTGGATTATTGGTAATTTCCTATTTTTAAAAATAATTTTAAGTGATTATTTTAAATTATTTTTCAGTTAACTATTTGAATACATTATAGTACTTAATAATAGAATGCATTAACATTATTGAGTCACCTTACTGCTAAATCATTGTGTCTATATTCTGTGTTACTCCATGCATTGGGACATATAGCTCATTTAATATTCAGCTAATAACAGCCCTATGGAAACATTTTCTCCTTAACTTATCACCATTATAATAATGTATTTTTGCACAGGTGATATGCATATGCATATAAATCTTTCCCTCTCACTTTGACCTTGCTGTAATCACTACACTTTTTTTCCAGATTAAATAAGTCTCACTCTGTCACCTTGAAGCATTTATTGCTGATCCACTTATGATAGGGAACATTAAATATTTGTTTTCAGATTCCTCTGCGCTTTCTGTCAATGATAGGGCCTACACTTATTCAGCGTTGTGTTAGTCCTGCTTAAACACATACCGCTGCAGGGACCTTAGATAAAAAGTGCAGTGTGTATCATTGTAATCTTAGACACAAAGGATTTTGATAAAGCTGTCATGGAAATGAAAAATGTTTTGATATGTATCAAATATGTCTCAAAAAGGCACAACAGTCAGCAGTCAGCAGATTTCTGATGTATTCAGATGTGTATTTGTGCCTTTAACCTTGTAGTTTTTGTGCAGTACCTAAAAAGTTGGTTGTATGCAGGCTGGACTGCATTTTAGCTGTTTACTCTCAGGCATCAGTAATCTCAGCAAAATTTTATCCTGTGAATGAAAACTTATAGTTTTTGCATATAGTTTTCTGACAGAATATAAATTTGTTTATAAATGAGTTTAAAAAATTACTAAGAAAACTTATTCTTGTGTCAGATTCAGAAGGTCATGTTCTCTTGAACAATCTGCAAAGCTAATCTGTTAATCTCTTTACTGAAGGACAGCGTAAGGGCAGATAAATGCCATTTACCATGGGAGTGCTGCAGTATAACTCCCCAAATAGGATGATTTAGACCTGTATTAATCAAATTCGGAAATGTCAGGTTTCCCTCCACTCTTAAGAGTCCCACTCTTTTTCCCAGTTTTCCTCTTCTTGTCCTCCTCTTCTCTTTTTCTTCATCTACCTTTCTTTCTTTCTCTGATGTCAGTATAAAGATGTAGCACCTGATCAGTGGAAGCTGATGTCCTAATAGAGAAGTAATGAGAATAGATCTGCTGGCTGCCTGGCTGTCTGCGTGTCCCTGCATGCTGCTGTGTTCAACCACTTATGAAAGACAGAAAGGGGAGAGTGTGATGTGCTCTGGCCCTTAGCACAAAGATAATATTCACTGTTTTATCCACCTCTGCCTGAAAAATGACTGTCATTAATCAGAAAGTCCACCCACTGTGAATGCGGATGAGTGTATAAGTGGACAAAAAATGGAAGATAAAGGTGACTAAAGAGCATGTGCCTTTCTGTGTGTGAAAGGAAGAAATGCAAACACGGACACACAGACACACACACACACGCCTAACAGATCTCACTATAGATAAAGATAAAAGACATTCACTTATTGACTGAAGAGGTTGTTGCCTTTGTTAAAGAGGTGTTTGTATTGGAATGTAATTAAGAGGGCATGGCTGAATTGAAATGAATGTAATAAAAGCAATGTTCAGAATGTTAGTGGGAAAAGGAGAAACAAGTGGAAAGTTTAGAGAAAGTGTAAAGAAGGACAAGTGAAGGGGTAAGTAAATGTGGAGGTTAGAGCCACAAAGGGCTGCTTGCTAGCCCTCTCAGCAGATGAGGTAGCAGAGAGAACGAACCCAAGGAGGCCCTTTGTGTGAATGAATGTGTCTCACCCTCCAATGTTATCATGATGGTGAGTCATTAATCACAACCCTGACAAAATACACAGTTACCAAGAAACATACACCGAGCAGCCAAGCATACACTTGTACACAAGCACACACACATCATATGCAAGGGCATACAGCCATCTCACACTTAATGAGCGGGCACTTTTGTGCTGTGCTCATATTTGAATTGCTCTCTCATTCACCTGCCTCGTTTAGAGACATACTGTACTTCATAACTCCCGTAGAGCACAGCACTGATTGCCAGATAAAAACTGGTACAGCCATGAGATGGTATAAATACAGTGACCTACTGGAAAAGGCCCAAAATGTTGCTTGGAGGAAATATCCTCATTCAGATTTATTTGCATATTTTTAACCAAATTGTCAAGGCATTCTTTATGCTACCACTACAAAACATCTCACTTCTACACATTAAGTACAAGCTACATAAAGTAGTACAAGCAGTACATAAAATTCTTTACTAAATCAAATTGCTGTAAGGGGGGTCTAAGTAGATTGTTGTGATAGGACTTGGCAACCAAGAGCTGGGAGCTGTTGGCCTACAGAGCTGGTATCCTACACAAAGGCTCTGCTCTCAGTGTTGGCTCTTGGCCCTGGTCCTTCCCTCTGGCCTCAGTTTGGCCTCAGTCTAGGCCTGCTTGTCCCTGGCTCAGCCAAACCTCTACCACATCCCCTAGGAGCATCACTGCATCTCTGATCCGCGCTACTTTGCTGCACTTTGCCAAGTACACACTCCAACTGCCCAACCAAATCCAGGCATGACCTGACAGGCATACTGCCCTAACTGTGAGCAGAGGCTAACCCCAAAAACAACCTACCTCCTCCAGTGACTTTCTTCTCTTTCTTGCATTTCAACCCTAGATGCTCATATTTTTATTTGCCTGTATATGTTGCTGTTTCTGACACTGTTTAACTTACAGATTCAATCCAAAGTCATTTGACACTGGCAGTGCTTCCACATGAGCTCCTGCCAGTAACAGAACAAATTACTCTATGTTGTGCTGCATGTTGTCATAGTGAACTCTCTTACACTCTTCATTTACAACTCTCTTTTTTCTTAGTGTCCCAGTAAGTAAAGAGAGCTCTTTCATTGCTTGTTTCCCAGTAATGGCAAAGGTTACACCTTTCCCATATTTCATCTTACTCTTTTCATTCTCTCAGAAACAAAATTAGATAATGAACTGTGTAAAATGTCTTTATTGATTGTAATCTTTGTATTGGTCTAATTGTTCTGCAAATACGTTTCAAAGTTGCATCGATAAAGCATTCTTGAAGTGATGGCAATCGTGGGTACATCTTAGAATTCCTCTGTTTTTTAGATGTTTGTAACTTATTGTGAGTCTTTTTAGTTCAGCTGCTTCAGCCAGATTAAGTTCTTTTCTGTATGCCTCCCTCTGCCTCTCCACCCCACTTGTTCCTCTCATAGTGTGAGATCACAGAAACAACAGTAAACCCAGACTGGGTAAGTCCCAACTAGAATATGCCCACCAGGGAGCAGCCTGATTCTGGAGCAGTGCCGCAGCAGCTAAGCTGTTTAGCTTTAGGAAGCCGCTAAGTTAACTGTGGTCACTCACAGGAGGGATCATAGTCCCCACTCACAGTCGAGCAGCATATAGAGGAAGCCATTCAAAAAGAGAGGAAGAAAGAAAAGTAAAAAGCAGCAGGGAAAACTGGAAACAACAGCAGCTGTATAATAGCAGTTTATTAACTGTCTTGCTACTGGTTCTGATTTCTGTTTTGACCATTTGTGGTGTCTTCCAGTGACCTGCTGCTGCACGACTGTATGTGTGACTCTTCTTGCTGTTTCTCTAAGACGCCTCATTCAGTTTGTTGCAGTCACTGTGAGTCCCTCATCCCTGTTTGTGTGCAGATGTTTATGTCCATATGTCACCTAATGTCCTAAGAAAAATGTGAGGCCTTCGCATATGAGAGCATTTAACAAGGCTGTAGCCGTCGTGTTTAATAGTTCTGGTGATGATAATTGTGGGCTGCGTGATGGCTTGCTCGTTAAAGCCACTGCAGTAAGAGTGGATTGCAGGGCTGTAATTGCAGCTTGTTAGGATAATGCCAATCAGAAGCTTTGGCCTGACTCTACGCCCATGTGTGTTCACTGTGGCCTGTTCCTGAAGGCCTTCTCGTGGACCCTCTGTAGTACAACAGCAGTAACATCGTCTAGTAAGCAAAACCATACAGTAGACACATTTTATAAACCATGATGTTTTGATTTTATTCTATCATGTGGGTTTTATCAGAATCCTTTCTGAGGTTTTAGTAATATTTTTGTAATAGTCGCTATTTCCCAGCTGGCAGAGGATTCTCCAAATCTTGCCTTACTGGCTCACTTAGCAAAATACCTACATTTCTGTTAACTCTTACAGAGTCAAAACGGAGATTTAGTACGCTTGTTTTATTTAATATTGGTCTGCTTTATTTACAATTTGCAATTTAGCAAAAGCACATATTTTGTCACACTGAGACAAATTGGTAAAATCCCACATTTTTTAATAGATTTAAAGATCTTATCTGCTCTATAATTTCTTCCTCGCTTACTTTCAAATAAAATTTGTATTCGGGCTGGCATTCTTTTATCCAGTGTGACATGTTTTGGAGTTTGATTCAGAGCCAGGTTTACCCGGGCCTGGAAGTGGAAGCTCTGATGTGGCGTCTGTCACTGTGTGGGGATGCATATAGCCACACATGGCTAGTGTATAATTTAAGATTTCTGGTGAGCTAAATAGCACTCCAGCTCAATAGCCATCAATATAGCCCCTTGTAAAATGTGACTGAGACCAGTTGGAGGCTGGCTGGCTTGTTAGGTGTTGGGAATGTTTAAGACAGGTGGTGGAGGGCCAAGGCCAAGGTCCATATGGATCTGATAACAGAACAGTAGTGGCAGCTTATGGGGTTTCGTTTTTTTATTCGAGCACATGGTGTCTCTGTAGTTCCTAAAGTCAATAGCTCTGTTTTTGAGTACATTTCCATATCTTTTTTTGTCTCTTTTCTGTTATATCTCTCTGAGTGTACTCATCTGACTTCTCATTCCTATTCTACCTCTCTTTATATTCTTTTTAATAACACTAATATTTGTTCCCATTTTCCTTTTAGGTTTGCTTCATGTTGAAGAAATTTAACATTATATCAGTTTTATTAAGCAACTTTAATGAGCCATTTTCTGCTAAGTTTAATGCTTAAAGGAACGTTTACAGCTCTGTGAAGGAGTATCTAAAGTAAAGAATGAAACTGTCTCGCTTTCCAGACCGCTTGACTTTTAATCACAATGTCCTGTTTTCAAATGAGCTAAATGAATCCCTTCTCCCGTCTTTGTCTCTAACCTCAAATATTTACTGTTGGTGTTGTCTGTTTGGCGGTGGCTGAGGGAGCAGGCGGGTGGAGGGCTGGAGGAGCACAGTACTCTGCAGTGTGCCTTGGCCATAGAGGCAGAATGTGGGCCCAGCTCAACCCAGCCCTGAGGGCCAGAGAGTGTAGCTGAGCTGCTTAATTGAGATCTCAACGTGACACTGAGTGCTTGTAAATTACAATGTGCTAGCCAGACAAACCTTGAACTCAGCAGCAGCACCACAAACATATGGTGTGCGTGTTTTTGTGTGTGTGTCTGTGTGTAAACCTTTGCATGTTTCTGCACGTGTGGATTGGGGTTACTTTTGTAAGTGCTCTTTTTAGTTCTTTCTTATTTATGCTCCTCTGTTTCTTGATGCACTCAAATATTTGTGCTAGCTCAAGTTATTGCAGTCATTTAAGCCCTTAAAGCACCAGTCCACTCTTTTCAGCTGCCTCCCTCAGCCATGCTGTCAAATCAGCCCACCTACTTCCTCTTACTGCCTCTCCTCTTTTCAGATCTTTGTTAACACCCACTATATGTTTCAAACAACATGTCTGTAACATTGTTATTGTTTAAGCCTCTGGGTTCAATATATAAGGCTATGGAGTTTATCAGGTACTTTTTAAGCATTATTTAAAAAGAGGATGTAGCAAAGAATTTATGTTAATGCTTACAAAGAGAAATAGAAAAAAAAATACATTTTCTTACCTTGAAGAATGAACAGAACAGAGAAAAAAAATGAGTTAAGATCATGGTCAATTAAAGCCATCTCGAACAGGTACAGGACAATTATCACACATAGGCACGCACTTTCACAATCTGATCACATTGTACAAACCACAAACATGCACACAGGCACACATACATGTATACAGACTTGTCAGTCAAGCAGGGCGACTGTTTATATTTAGAAGTTGTAATGAGTGTGATGTCATTTCTCCATGCTCCTGAGAACAATCTGGCAATCTGGATACTGTCAATCACTCCATGCCTGCAGGCGTTACCAGGCCGAGGTGGGTGCTTTTGTACGTGTGACTGTAAAGAGGGAGGGGAGTAAGTTTGAATGCGTCTGCTTGTGTGTATGTGTTAGTTTAGGGTTTTGATGAGCAACTCTTCAACAACGACTCAACATATGAGCCGCACATGGTGCCTTATTTAAGGAATGGGCTTCATCATTCTCACCTCATCACTGTAGCAACTCCATAGTCACATATGCATTAACGCACACCCGCATGTAACAACTTTCAAACACACATGCATCCACGCTTTCCTCTCTGCAGAAGTGTATGTCTACTCTATCATTCAAGCACACAGCTGCACACTCACAACACGTACATATACTTAACAACCATGGTGCCCCTTTTCCCTCTGTGACTATTGGAAAGGATGGAAATTTGTTTTCTTTTTTCATTTTTCCCATGCTCTAGGTGAGGAACTTTGTGGAGGAATGGGCGCTAGTAACATTTACACCTAATATATGTGAAAACACATTGATTAAGTGACCCAGAATGACAGCAAAGCAGGAGACACTTTACATTTTGTTTGGCAACTAAAAACTCTACATTTCCCCATCTGTTGTTTGAAAGAGGCTCATACCATGGTCTCTCATTTAGTTCAAGCCTCTACTGATGCTTATTGCCACAATAAACAGTAATTACTGATGGCTTTCCTTGAGGTTTTTTGTGAAGCTTGGGTTAGGACAGAAGTAGAAAAATTGTTGACCAGACAGGCAAAGCCTGTAAGGCAAGTGGGAGACTACAAAGTGACTAACCAAGCGACCGGCTCTGTGTCTCCGTCCTTGCTCTTTTGTCAAGTACATGTTAATGTATTAATGAAATGCAAAAGAGGCGTGGGGGTTGGGGTAGGGGGGGCATCCATATAAACGGCTAATTAAAATAATGAGGAAGGAAAAAGCATGTAGTGCAGTGTCACTACTGATTAATTCATTCATAAAGAACGGGCGGGCACAGCGGGCATAGCCCCCTGACAGCCCTTCCACTTCACAGTGTTCCCAGAGCTGCTCAAAGAAAAGGAGGCTGGCGGGAAACGGAGGCAGATAGACAGGTATATTGTACAGTACTCAACTGTCAACGCAGTACTTTATTCACCTACCCAGTTAGGACCAAGAAACTAACAATGGATTGTGAGCCTAACAGGTCAAAAATGTAGCATGCAAAGGTACCCAGATGGTATCAGTCTGAAGTCAGCAGCAATGATTTCATATCTTTTTCATTGTTTCTAGTTTTATCCCACAAACCTAGCACCAGGGTTACAATCTTTCATTTCTTAAACTAAGTAAAATGTCTGTTATGAGCGTCATGCTTTGGATGAAGCTGTTGTACTCAAAATGACTTGTGGGAAAACACCAGCAGTGTTTGCAGTGTTTGCATTTTGGATATCCGTGCAGTTTTCCCATGGCTGACTGATATACACGTGTACACAGTTACTTAAAATTCAAGTATTTCCATTACCTGCTCCTTTTAACAGTGACTTTGAAAGTTGAACATTGGTTAGTGTGTTTTTATCAGGTCATTTTGTATGTATTCTCAGTGTTTGCGTTCTCTTGTAGAGAGATTAGATTCTGATTGCTTTCCCTGTGTTATGCTCCCCATAACACATCCTTACAGTGAACAATGTTACATCATACTTTTTCATTGGGGTTGCAAACAAATCAGCTGGGATTATCCTTTCTGCCCATATCACACTGCTGAAATGATATTCTTTTTCTCATGCTTCTCGAATAACAGTTTTCCTATTCTGTTGTGTACGTGAAACATGATTGTGCAATGAGAAGAAATTACCACAGGAAATTACATTTTGAAATTTTGCTTGGTGGTTGAACTGTGTGTTCAAAAACTTTGTAAAGAAGGAGCAAGCAGGTCTGTCATCTGAAATTGCGATCAATCACTCATAATAACTCGTATGGACCCAGGTCCACTTTTTTTAGATTTCCTGCTAAAGTCTGAAATGGTTCATATTTCCATTTCCTCCTCTCTGTGTTTCATTCCCTGAATCTTTCTTTGTGTGTCAGTCTGTGTGCAGGCAGCAGCAGGGCAGCTTGAGTGCAGACAGACGTTCTATGCTCCCTGCAGAATCATAGCCCATCAATCATGTTAACATGTTAATTAGTGGGATTTATTTTATTCAGCAGAAATAACAGTGAGGATCCCATTACAGAGACTGGCCTAAGGGCAGAATATGTATGTGTATATGTGAGTGTGGTGTGTGTGTAAATGTATGAGTTGGGGGCAGACCCTCTGGGGAAGACCCCCTCTCTCTTCTCGTGCAACATCCAATCTCTCTCACTGGCACACTGTGAGAAAGAACGAATCAAAAATTTTAAGTCAATCGATTTTTTTTTTTTTTTTTGAAAATCAGACATTTTGTGTTGTGATTTGTGTGGTCATTACACAACTCGCTATAACACATTTCCAATATCTCAAGCTTGATTCACCTCAAAAAGCAAACTTATATTCAAATCACTAACTCCTTTTTATTGACTGAAGTTAGAGAGTTAGCAGAAACCTTCATGGGTAAATTGGAGGTCTGCGCCGATACAACCAAAGATTTACACTCCACTGCTCACTTTCAGAGTGTAAATAAGATTAGCAAATAATACCAGGTGTTCAAGTTACCACACCTGACAGCCTATGATGGGTTTCATGTTCCTTGAATTGCAGAAGCATGTATTACAGTCTGGCTGTGCTTTTGCTCATGTTTGTTCCCTGTACATGTTCACAGGTGAGGGTAATGTAGGTATATGTGGTAAAGGTGATGATGATAAAAGAATGGATAGATTATCATAGGTATGCAGGATGTGTATTACATGTTCATGGCCATGTGCTTTCCATCTGTTTTACATAAATAGACAAAATATTGGAGATACTGAGCAAGCATGAAATTTTGCGTAAGTGATGCAGGTAAGCTGCAGAATCAATCATCTGTAGTACATAAAAAACAGCTTCAGCTCAATAGCTGGACAATGTCCCGAAAAGTTAGTATTTTCAGGATACTTCTCTTCCTCTTTCATCAGTCTTCTGTCACATTCAAAATCAAATTTGATATGTTACAAGCAGCTGTTGAACTGGCATTCATTTTCTCTGTTTATGGGTCACACTGTTCTACCTGGGACTTGTTCATCCATTTATTTTCTTGCGCTTATCCAATTCTGGTGCTTATCCCAGCTGCCGCTAGGCAAGGAGCAGGGTACCCCATGGACAGGTCACCAGTGCATCGTCTCCTATAAGTTTTATATCCTGAAGGAAATATGTAAGGACCTTATGTTCTAGCTGTTACTTTAATTATTTTTGTTTACATTTTTAGATGTCAGATAAGAGGAATGGGATGAACAGAACAAGCCCTGTGGCACAGCTGTTTTAGACAGCAGAATACCCCCCATTAGGACCTTTCCTTTTTAGATATATAGCTGTGCACTTTTCTAATCAGTATTCCATCACAGAGACAGGGCGTGTGCCGCTGACACATAAAAAGGAAGGTGAAAGGTAGAAAAGGGGAACAGGAGCTGGGAACCTGATCCCCCTTGTCTTTATCTGGTCAAGTAAAATAACACCATACTCCATAGCAATTCAATTGGCTGCAAACATGCACGTGTACAGCTCTGTGACCTCCTTGGAACATATGAGTGCATCCATGTGTTTCTCCATGCGTACATTTCCATACTGTACATGCCTGAGTGCATCTATTGGCATGAATGTGTGGCTAAGTCAACAGCTTTGCTTGTAACCATTTTTATTTTACTTGCTTAAGTATTTTTGTAAATGTGTGTGTGTGTGTGTGTGTGTGTGTGTGTGACTGCCTTTGTGTGTCTGCATGGGTGATATTAAGTGTAAGGCTGTTTGATTGTTTCACCACCTGTGCCCGACATGTCCACAGATTAGTGCCTCCCACCCTGACACTCAAATCAAACACAGCTCAAGTTTCTTGAGCTGTCTTTTGTGTGGAGCGTGTTAAGCGATTTTTAAAGTGGCCCTATCCGGTTTCTCCTCCGGGGCTGAAGGGGCACACTCCCACTGGCTTGCTCTATCTCTAACTTTCTCCCGGTTTGCTTTTCATTTTGTCCACTCCAGCTTCTCTCTTTCTTTTTATGTAAGGAATTAACAGTGCAAAACAGCAAGGAGAAAACTTTTTTCAATAAGAAAAAGTTGTTTCATTGAGTCTCCAATGGCCGCAAAAAGATGCATTTGCCTTTTGTCATTAGCTCTGTCCATTCCACAGTAAGAGTAAAAAGCTCATATCTCACTCCTCATTAAGTATTTAACTGGCATCCTATTTGCATAGCTGAGAACAGAGGAGAGGAACACATAGATGTGTATGTGGTGGTTAACGAAGTGGCCTGGAGAGTGCATGGATGGATACTTGCCAAACAACACCCCACCTGCTTGCACCCACCGCTTACTCCCAGTCATGACTGCCCCCAACCCCCAGCTCATTGATGAGTGTGCCCACTCTAAAAGCTCACAAATTCTGCTCCCCGTGACAATGGTTAGGTCAGCCTAGATAAAGCATGTCCATTAGAGGCAATCGAGCTGGGGGACAGAGTGACAGAGACAGACAGGAGGGCAAAACAGGAGGGGAAGGAGTGGGAGGGCTTTGACAAATACCAAAGGTGGCCATAACTCTGCTTGTCTTCCTGGGAAATTTTTGCATTTTCTTTTCTTAGAGCTTGATAAGTGTCTCTGAATCAAATGGGTTTTAATTAGCAGTTCCTAAGTGGTGATAGTCATTAGGAAGTTCATTAGCATATTGCTTGGGTGTTTGGCTGTTTGGATGGGAATCGTGGTGCTTCCCTCTGGGGCTCGCTCTGTCTTTTTACCATGGCAGTTGTGCATGAGCTTAAAAGAGGGAAACAGATATTTAAAGAGAGAGTGAATTAAAAGAGGAGAAGAAGAGGATATGAGAGAGAAAAAACTTATTCATAGAATTTGCACTTGTTTCCCATTTCTTATGAACGTTCTCCTTGTCTTTTTCTCTCATTGTGCACCTCTTTTGCTCTTATTCCTTCTGCATCATCCCTATTTTCCCTCTCTCTCTCACTTTCAGTGGTTAGTTTGTGGTTATGTGGTGATGGAAGTTGATAGTTGGCAGTCGATGGCTGTTCTGTAGGGGCTTAAGAAGAATCCATCTGTGACTGTGCGGTTGCGGTTAGTGAGACGGTGCAGACTGGCCTGCTGTGGTGGCGTTACCAAGTGGTACTCGAGATGAAAGCATGAGACATGGTCATCAAAAGCCAAGATAGAAGCACAGATATGGGATCATACAATATCTGTTGGCTCTTGTGTTGTTCTTACATTTGTGTGGAAATATATTAATGAAGACAAGTGACTGTCAGGCTGCAGGGGTTTTACTGTACAGTTACTGTAAGTCATGCAAAGATTTAAAAAGAAAAAAAAACACTTATTTTTTTCATTGATATTTTAGATGTTGTTCACCCTTTTTATATCAGGTGCTGTGCTTCTTTTTTAATTTATTATTGGTAATAGTATAATCCATAAAATAAATATTTTATTTATTAAATTGTAATTTCTGCATATTTCTTTCATGAACATTAAACAAAATAATTATTGTATTTGCAAAATAAAGTACATGTATTTATTACTGTATTTTTGGGTTATTTACTGCATTTTGTAAATGTTTGCTGTATTTTTAGATTATCTGCTGCATTCCAAATTATTTACTGTAATTTGAATTATTTGCTGTATCTTAGATTATTTGCTGTGATCTACATCATCTGCTGTATATTTTTGATTTTTCAGATATGTGTAGGCTGTTGGACACCTAAATTTCCCATATGGGGATGAATGAAGTATCTATCTATCTATCTGTCTATCTGTCTGTCTGTCTGTCTGTCTTTCAGTCGATGTATCTACATTAAGTGTACTTCATTAAATTACTTAGGAAGTCAGTAACTTCACCTTGGTCGCATTCTCAGTCAGATGTCAGTATGTTTTAAGATAAACATTACATTCTGGAAATGAATAAATACATCAACACTTGAGATGAAGCAAACTGTAATATACACACAAATGGACTATGGTCATTTTTTAATGCACTGGCTTCACTCTAAATGTAGACAAATGAATCTGCCTTTACTCTCTGTTTCTCACTCCTGAACATACATGGATACAAAGACATACTGAGCGAGATAAGTAGTGCTAAAGGAATATATTTGTTGTAATTTGAATTGCATATGTGAGTACTGTGAGAGATCAATAGCTCTATATGGAATGGCGGGTGATGTCAATGCCTTAGCGGAGGGGACTGAGTAATGAGCAAGGGGTCTAATGGTAAAGAAAGAGGGGGGCAGTGAAGGTTCCCCTCCAAATCACCTATACTGTATCCTCCACTTCCTTCTTTTCTTCTTTAAATCTGTCTTTTCACCATCACTTCGATCTTTGCTTTATTCTCTTCCTTCCTTACATCTGCCTCACTCTTTCCTTTTTCATCTGCTCTTGCCTTGTTGTTTTCCTCCTCCTTTTCTATCCCTTACTTCTTACTGACATCATTCCCTGCCTGTGTGGTAATGTGTAATGCTCTAAAGTTGGCTCAGCCCATGGCAGACTGCTGCCGATACAGACTGATTAACTATAAATCTTGCCTCAGTGACCAGTTACCTCATGGGGTCAGACAGACAGAAAGACAGACATGAGAGGAGGCTGAGTGAGTGAGTGTATTTGTGTTAGGGTATGTGTGGATACAGCCAGTGCAGAACTCTTTGACTTACCAAGCCTTATTAATACAGCGATGACTGATAACACTCACTTTCAATCCATCTAGCACCCAGTTTAAACATTAAACCATAACCAAAAGCCAGGGCAATGACCTGAGCTTTTCCAGGGATCTGCTCTCAAGCCTGTTAGAATGGGAAACACTTGTGCTCATAATCTTTTAACTAATCCCACAGGAATGTGTCTGTGCATCTGTGTGTTTTGTGTATGTGTGTGTGTGTGTACATGAGTGTGCTTTGCTCTTCTTTCACCTGCTTGCATAGAATCAGATCTGTCAACGTCATTAGCTTAAGGACACTGTTTTGTAGTCCACACCAAAGTTGACATCCCACCAACATATGAACTTGATAATAAATCTTATATACAAGATTGTGCATTGTTTTTTAATTGGTTTTAATAGACAAATAATGTTAATGAGGTAAAAGTGGATACTTAAAATGACAAGATGTGTTCATTGTGATTTCACATGTGAATTTTTTTTTGTCATTTATAGTCATTTAGGCCTATGACTAACATTTTGCATTGTGAGATAGGTTTACTGGATTGTGTCACAAAGTTCTAGAAAGTCATAAATAATTGGATTATTGTTTAAAATATCTTAACATACTTACCATTGTCAGTGTTTCAGATAATACACAAATACAAATAAACAAATTTAACAAACACAGTTAGTCTAATGCAAATTACATGTCACTGGTTTGGGGCGGTTGCTTAAAAGGTTTAAAACATCATCTAAGGCAATAGAAGTGTGTTGCGGGTTGTTTTATGATATTTTGTGAGTTAAAAGATTAATCTGTCAAAGCAAATAATGGATTAATCAATATTCCTTTCCTCTGAACTCTTTTCAGATTCATTAAAATGCTCAATTTAAAATGTCAAGTGACTGACACATCTTTGGACTGTGATAGGAAGGTGGAGCAGTCAGAGGAAAACCCCTGTGAAAATGGGAAAACTGTCCAAACTCCACACAGAAATGGCCAGCACTCAAATTATGTGCAATTGCAAACTGACCTATATGGAAGATTTCCCTAAGTAGCGCTGCAAAATACCAAAACTGTGCAATATGTACAAAACAACCAGCCCTTTTCAGAACATTTAAACACTGGTGCTGACTATATTTGGCTCTGCCTCTTAATTTTAGAATGCAATAGATTTATTTTCTGTTGACACAAGGGAGGCATTGATGAAAACTATGAACAGACAGTTTGACCTTGGCAATCAGACTCCAGCTTTGCTCTGGTGAACTCAGAGAATGGCCTTAAGTTACTCCCACAAGTGGTGGGATTGTCAAATGGACACACTAGGAATCTGAATTAATTTCCACTTATATCAGATCTTCCATGTAAATTACACCACCACAGCTAATACTTGATGCATTTATTTGTGTGTGTGTGTTCATGATTTATTGCATTAGCAAAAAAGGAAGTTTTTTTATATAATGTTTGGACATTATGGCTTTTAATTATTCCTTCATGTGAATCACCGCAGCCTCACATGTGCATGTCCTGAGAAATAACTGTTGCAAGATGCAAATCAGTGCACGACCAGACCAGAACCACTTAGAAAAAGTAAGGTCAGAAAAAGCCCACTATATAAATGCCTGAAAGTTTTGAATAGAAACTTAAAAAGCTTGTTTGGCTGAAAAGAGTTTAAGTTCACAATTAAGGCAACTGATGTTTTTTGCCCAAGGGTGATTAAGCCATAATCACATATGGATACACATAAAAAAAAACCTATATCAGCATTTTAAAGCAACAACAGCATCAGGTGGAAGAGGGCAATACAGGATATTTTTGACTTGAACTTTAAAGCATCAAAGCAATAACTTATTCACTTCCTGTTAATACAAGTACATTTAATCATATTTGATTGCTTTTGACCTTTGAAGTGACAAAGTTCTCAAACAGATCAAATCCTTGCTTTAGCTTATAGTACTTTTACTGCCATGAACAATGTATTTTACTTTAAAGAATCCAAAAATTAAACCCCATGTATCTGGTGTGAAAAGCACTGTGCAAGCCTTCTCATTCAGTTATTTAATAATTGGCTGACAATAGCTAATAAATATATTATGTTACATTACACTGTAAAGCTAATGCAAATGTAATGCCAGACCCGTACAAAATCATACTGTGTATTAGTAACAGATTGAAACCCCGTGGTGAAGTGACAATGTATGAAGAGGGCCTGTCTATGGGAATGCACTCTCGCACGAGAGCTGTGGGTTTGAAGCATGTTTAGACTGTGAGGGCATGCTGTTCCACTCAGCACACACAAGCCCCTCTTCACCCAGTGTGTCTCCATGTCTGTTTCTTTTTCAAATTGCATTAATATTAACACATGATAATGAAGGTCCAGACACAGACAGAGAGACCTTTTCTCTCTCTTACTCACACTCACTCTTTCCCCCTGTATATCTCTGTCTCTCTCTTCCTGTGACAATCTAAACCAGATGCTATGGGTCAAGGAGTTAAGAAAGAGGGTGATGGTAGTAGCAATATGTGCTTGTGTGTGTATCTGTGTGTCAATGTGTCAATGTCCAGATATGCGTGTCTGTGCATGCATGATTTGGTAAAGACCAAAAGTCAAGACAGGAGGGGGAAGAGGGGAGGTAGGAGAGGAGGAAAGGAAGGGACATGCCAAGCCAGGAGTCAATCGTCAGGGATTGAGGCTGGAGGGGGGGGGGGGGGAGGGG
>VUQH01020169.1:1601-14403 GCA_015106775.1 Etroplus canarensis | reverse complement strand
CCTAGCCTTGCTTCCCCTCCACCTGGTTTCTTGCACACACAATATATCTACCTTCCTTCTCTCCATCATATCAGCCAGCTCTCTCCCTTTACTGGTCATAGTCCCTACATTTAAAGTCCCTACTCTCACCTCCACCCTCCTACCTTTCCTTCTCTCTCTCTGCCTCCTAACACGCTTTCCCCCTCTCCCCCTCCTTGGTCTTCGGCCAACAGTAGCATAGTTTCCACCGGCACCCTGTTGGCTAACGGCACCGGAGGCGGTTGTTGTTAACCCGGGCCGCGACCGATCCGGTATGGAAGTCGTAGTTATGAATCCGCATATTTGATTTGGCAAAGTTTTTATGCCGGATGCCCTTCCTGACGCAACCCTCACCATTTACCCGGGCTTGGGACCGGCACTAGGACTACACTGGCTTGTGGGCCCCTGTGGCTGGTTTGATATGTCTCACAAATACTATTTGCAAAATATGGCCGCAAGAAAACCAGTCCAGGTGTTAAAGGGAGGAGTTGTAAAGTTTGATGTCCACGGGTCAGAATGATTCCCTGTGGCGTTCTGTGGTGCATCATGACAAGATGAGTCTTCTGCTGAGCGTGCTCCTGTGTCTGTCCCGCACGTGATGGAGAGGGTGTGAAGGATTGTCCTTAACTTGGACAGCGTCCTTCTTTTAGTTTTAGTTTAGTTTAAGGAGCAGCTGAGTTTATATCACTTGCAGCTGATTATGGAATATCTAGGAGGGAAGGAATTTCACAAACTGACTTGTTGCAACAGTGCCATCCTGTTGCAGTACCATGCCTAAATTCAGTGAACTCTTGAAAAAGACCCATTCTTTCAAAAATGTTTGTAAAGGCAGACTGCATGGCTAGGTGCTTGATTTTATCCACCTGTGGCAATGGGACTGAATGTAAACACCTGCGTTCAATGATTAAGAGGCGCAGCCCAATACTTTTGTCCATGTAGCGTATCATGTTTGTCTAACTCAACTGGAAATAAACTGAACCTAAACTTTCACATGCAGGTGATTCCTCAGTTCTCAATCCTGCCGGACTCCAGCCAGTCCAACGTGGTGGTGGAGCCCAGTGGCTTCCTGGAGATCACAAACTACACCAGCCAGCAGCTGGAGGAGGACAGCCCCATGGAGCAGGAGGTGGACAGCAGCAACGACGAGGCCGCAGCCGCCAGCCCCCCTGACCAGCCGTAGCCACTCCATGCTAGAAACACTAACAGGAGCAGAGCACGTTCTCACTTTGAAAAGCAGACTGACCCAGTGGACTTGCTGGTTGTTTTATTTTGTGTAAAATATTAGTTTAGTAGTTTCTTTTCTTCCCCACAGCTAATGACACACATGGTTTTTATTGCCAAATGTGGGAGCGAGGCAAAAGGAGTAGTTCTAGTCCAGCTCTGGACAGTTGGAAAGCAGCTTCTCCCAGTTTACAATTACCGTATTTGGACTTTGTTACTTTGTAAGACATTTAAATATCATTTTTATTATTTCATAAACCTACAACTGGGTGAGATCACTGCATTTGAAGTCAACCCAAAGGACCTGAACCTTTTAGGGGTCATTAAATTAATACTGGATAAGCCCAGATATTCAGACTCCCTGAAGTACTAAACTTAAAAGCCATTTTCAGACGTGAAAATGTGTGACATCGCTGGAATTCATCAGTCTGTTAAAGCGACTGTTGCATTCAGGCACAGTTCACCTTTAACTTAATGTTCTCCATGGCTTCATCAGGACAAAATGGAGATGCAGAGAGCATACAAAAGACTTGTTGCTCCTGTTGCAGTGAGCTCTTGTTGGCATCGAGCCTAATGCATTTTTCCCAACAACGTGCTGCCCTGTGAGAACCAGTTCCATAAATCGGTGGCCCCAGCACCACACCACAAAACTGGGCTCAGAGTCAGATCCACTGATATTAGTTGCCTTGGGAGGGGCTACTGGAAATGCAGCCTACAGATCTGTCTGACACAGAAATTACCCCACCCTCTGCTTGTAATGCTGCAAAATAATAATTTCCTCAAGCTTGACTGAATGGGGGCTGGCAGATCTGAAGGGCAGACCTGGCTGCTGGAAAATAGGTATAAAAACTCTGTGTCAAGGATGGTGCTGCAGCATTTAATAGCTCTACCCCGGACCCTCAGATAAAGAGCTCTTCATACTCCAAATCGTACTGCAAATCGCCTTCTAGGCGAACCTTCGAGAAGGGCATCCGGCCTAAAACCTCTGCCAAATTACCGATGCAGATTAATCTGCTGTGGAGACCCCTTGGGGAGAATACAGGGGAGCAGCTGAAGGTTGGTAAGATACAGTACCAGTTTTTTTTGTTTTGTTTTTGTTGTTACTGCTGCTTGGGGTGTTTTCTGGTAACCTGAGCAACAAACACACACATAGAATCATTATCTTGTTAAAGTTATGTTAATCTTATGAGAAAACTGACCAGCGTGCTAATTTAGACCAGGAAACCAGCGTGTTCAGATACCGCCAGATTATTGGGAATGTCTTACAGGAGCTTAAAAAAAAGCGTACAATAATGGGAGTTTTCAACCAATGAGAAACGCTCAGCACTGCAGGCCCAATCCCAGAAGATCCTGAACTTTCAGAAAGTTAATAGCAACCCAGTTTTCTCAAAGGAGCCTCATCCCTGCAGTTGAAAGGCAGCATATGTTGATCCCCAGTGACTCCCTCTGTTAATGAACAGGTTTTGGCATCAGATGAACTGTATTTTCTCTCGACTGGTTTTATAGCTCTCTGACAATATGCAGGATTTCAGGGAACAGAGCTGGAGGAGGAGATTAAACTTTCTACGAGGAACATGAAGCAGAACCACAAGAGTCCTGGAGGACCAATAAAGCTTAACATGTGTATTGCTGCTCATTGTATCTGTAATTTGGAAATATTGACAAATTAAGTGACACACTTTTTTTTTTTAAAGATATTTACTGGAGTTCAAGAAGTTGCAGTGAAAATTTCAGTAACTATTCATTTCTTTTTTACCTTTTCCAAACTATCTGACTAGTTGAGATAAATCCTTTAAT
This sequence comes from Etroplus canarensis, assembly GCA_015106775.1. Classification (NCBI taxonomy): domain Eukaryota; kingdom Metazoa; phylum Chordata; class Actinopteri; order Cichliformes; family Cichlidae; genus Etroplus; species Etroplus canarensis. Next base: position 11,367 of record VUQH01020169.1, on the reverse strand, counting down.
CTGCACAATAAATCAGCTGAGTACGACATGGCAGTTTGTATAGTCTTCTTTTTCATATAGGAAAAATATGCCACAAAATGGACAGATTCACACTCCGTACACATTCAGGTTTCCTCTGTTTCACTGACATCCTTAATACACTGGAATTTATGAAGTGTTATGGGAAATGCAGGTCTATTTCTTGTGAAATTCTTGTTTAAGGGAGTTTTTGCAGTAACAAGGAAGCCACCTACAGCCACTTTATTTTCCTAAGTGCTGTCACTGCGTAGATGGGACAGATGGGGGTGTTTGAGAACAAAACCAGTGAATGTAAAATTCAGAAGTATACCTGGGACCTTCAGGATGTGTTCAGCCAGCAGACCAACAGCAACTGCTCTCGTTGGCATCCAGAAATAAAAAAAAATAAATCAAAATGCTTTATTAATCCCAGATGGGAAATTGTATTTCGTTACAGATGCTCAGTCATTTATGAACAAAATACATTTGAAAAGGCAGTGGATATAAATTTGAGAGGTAAGAAATATAACAAACACTTGTCTGTGTACAATATGAAAATATCAAGGGGCCACAGTGAGGAGTTAGTGTCTGATGTCCACAGGTAGGAATGATTTCCTGTGACGTTCTGTGGAGCATCGGTTGAATGAGTCTGCTGCTGAACTTGCGCCTGTGTCTGTTCAGCACGTCATGGAGAGGGTGTGAAGGATTGGCCTTAACTTGAACAGCATCCTCCTCTCTGACAGCACTGTCAGAGACTCCAGCTCCACATACACAACATTACTGGCCGTGCAGATCAGTTTGCTGAACCTGTTGGTGTCCGCTACTCTCAGCCTACTGCCCCAGCACACTACAGCATAGAGGATGGCACTGGCTACCACAGACTCCATAAAACTTCCTGAGCATCGTCCAGCAGATATTAAAGGACCTGAGTTGTCTCAGCACACAGACCCATTTGATGGAAAAAGGGGTCACTGGTGTTTTGGTCCTTCTCATGTTCACAACCAGTTCTTTAGTTTTTGTCACATTAAGCTGCAGTGGGTTCTGTTCGCACCACATGACAAAGTTGTCCACTACAGTCCTGTACTCTTCCTCAGCACCCTCTCTGATACTCCACACTACTGCAGAGTCATCAGGAAACTTCTAAAGGTGGCAAGACTCTGTGCAGTAAATGTAGTAACTGTATATGCGTGGCTGTTTCCATGTGTTTGGAAAAGCATGCTTTTATTGATGTTCAGTGAGCACCATTTCCCACATTTGCAAGGTTAGATCCGGATGAGTCCAATAATCAAGGCCCCTGGTTGGTTCAGACATGTAACAGCAAGACAGAATGAACGCTGGGATTTCAGACAGCTGTCCAGCTCAAAAGCTGAAAAAAGAACTTAAAGTTTTATTAGATAATTACACTTACACACAGTTCTGCTTATCATGTGATCTGAAGGTCCACATGATAAAGGTCTGTACTTTTTGGGATAAGGACTTCTTTTTTTTTTTAAAAATTTCCCTCTGTACACCACCACAGTAGATTCTAAATATAACAGTCAAACTGTGATCAAAGTGCAGACTTTCAGCTTTAATTCAAGGGGTTTGACAAAACAATTGCATTAACTGTTTAGGAAATAAAGACTTTTTTTTATACACAGTCCACCAGTTTCAGAATCGTAAGCCAGGTGAGGTCCATTTCCTCCTTATTTCATGACAATCTAAGCAGATAAATAAGGAATGACCTGGCCAGCTCAACAACACCAAAACGCCTGGAAGACACCTTAAATGGATGATTGCAGATTTCCTTCTTTGGTCAAGTAAAACTCCTTCATAACATCTACCCATGTTGAGAGCACTCTCAGGGAGGACGGTGTCTTACTGTCAGTCTAAAATCAAGGAACACCTTCATTAATGTAAATACAGAGAGTTTACAACAAGGTGCAAACCAAACTCCAAAACAGGAAGTTCAGATTAGACTTTGCCAGAAAACATCCAAAAGAGTATGCTCAGTACTGGAAAAGAAAAATTCTTTGGAAAGATGAAACCAAGACGAACTTGTAACAGAATGATGAGCAGAAACCGTATTAGGAAGGAAAGGATCATCTATCAAACATGGTGGAGGTATACGATGCACATGCATGGTTGCCAGTGGAACCAGCTCACCAGTGTTTACTGATGGTGGGACTGCTGATAGAAGCAGCGGGATGAATTCTGAAGTGTACAGGGCTATACTCTCTGCTCAGATTCAGCCAAATGCTGCAAATCTGATTGGATGGTGCTTCACGGTGCAAATGGTTAATGACAAAGCATACTGCAAAAGAAACCTGAGACTTTCTCAAGGCAAAGAAATGCATATCCTTCAATGGCCAAGTCAGTTGCCTGACCTCAACCCAACAGAACAACTTTTTAGTTACTGAAGAAAAAAATGAAGACAGCGAGACCCACAAAAAAGAAGCAACTGAAGGCATCTGCAGTAAAAACCTGGCAGAGCATCTCAAGGGAGGAAACGCAGCATTTGGTGATGCCCATAGGTTCTAGACTTCAGGCAGTCACTAAGTGCAAAGGAATTTCATCCAAGTATTAAAAAAAATCCTTAATTAAAACTCTCCATTAACTCTGAGCCTCTGAAAATGGGGCACTATGTATAAAAATGGTTGTAATTCCTAAATAGTTCATTCTTTTGTCCCACCTTGACTTAAAGCTGAAAACTGCATTTTGATTACATGTTGACTGTTTGATTTGACAGCTTCTGTGAAGGTGCAGAAAGGCAAAAACACATAAAAATGCGTCATTGTCTCAAAATTTGTGGATCTATTTATTTAGATTTTTTAGATGGATGTCACTCTCCTAGAATATGGTGGAGTAATCCCAGAAACATGTTTAAGGTTTTCAGAAATACTGATAAGCACTGCAGGGCTCTAACCAACCAGATAAAGCAGAATCTGTTTTCTGTTTCTGTTTCTGAAGATCAAACTTTTACTCTGGGAATGGATTAAATCAATGCTTTGCAGTAAATTTTTCTTTTCCTGTCGACAGTAGTACCAGAGTGGCTGGTTTTCTCTCTAAATGTGATAGTTTTTTTTTTTTAAAATTCAATCACATGCTGTAAATACAGAGGTTTGTAACAGTTTGGGCTAGTTTTGTGCATGGTTTTCCCACTCATCACCTCTGAGGAGCGTATGATGGAGAATGGGAGGGCAACTGGATGACCTCCAGGTGCAATGACTAATAACTGATTCCCAGTAAAAACAAATTACATGTCAGTTCATCAGAATCCAGTTTTTGGGATGAGACTAATCTGTATTGAAATGGTGATTCTGGGATTTCCCTTCCTGTTACACACTCCATTATAACCTCCAGTAACGTTGTTTCTAGCATTGGACCTGTGTCTGTTAACTGACTGCCGACTTTTTGTGATAACCAAGTTTTTTATCTCCAAATGCTAAAGGAATAAATGTGCAGTGTATCTTTTACACAGGTCAGCTTTATCGTGCCTAATGTAAGATATTTGTGTGTTATGTTTGACAGTTGCACTTATGCATGCACAGGGACGTCCTGACAAGAGTTCTTGCTGCAATTTCTCCATTTAGGAGTTCTCCACCTCTTGAACCACAACAGATTTGTCAAACATGTTTTATAGAGTGCCATGAGCCCTATTTGGCCATGTTTAACCATCATATATCTACTCACATTTGGCCCGAAAGCAGCTAAAGCAGCCAAAAAAATGCTTCGAGGATTTATAGTGGCTCCCACTGGCAAATCTAAAAGCATATTTACTGCATTACAATGTCTGCCTGAGCCAGGTTTGCTGTTTATTGGTCACTGTGGTGTCAGAAGTTGTCTCTTGACTGTGCACGCTTGTAAAAGCCTAACTACACACTCCCCGATAGAGTCCAGCCCCACACTGGTTCCCTCTCCCCACTCATGTTGAAAGTGATCCATTTGGCTCCTGAGGGCTCAGATCCAGCCAGCAGAGTCTGATTGGTTGGCCTCAAACTGCGGACATGTGGCTCTGTTTAGGAGGGTGCTGACTTACCATCCCTCCATCCTGCACCCCTGCTAGGATAGTGGTGCCCACAGGATAAAAGGCATTACTTTGCTCTGCTGACTCACCTGACTGAGAAACAGCTTCAGGGAACAGTCTCTATGTCGCGTGGGTTTAGGAAACATGGGGAAGAACGTATTTAAAGCCCTGTGTTCAAAGAAAAATCTTAAATATTTTATATATTCTATCTATCTATCTATCTATCTATCTATCTATCTATCTATCTATCTATCTATCTATCTATCTGTCTATCTATCTGTCTATCTATCTATCTTCACTAAAGAACATAGAAATCATATAAAGTTCTGAAAGCGAGACATTTTACTGTTTCATGGGAAATACTAGGTCATCATGAGTTTGAACGCAGCAACATGTCTCAAAAAAGTTGGGACAGTTGCAACAAAGGGCTGGAAAAGTGAGCGGTACTAAAAAGAAACTCCTGGAGGAACATGTTTGCTATTAAAAAAGTGGCTGTCATGTTTTATGTTCTAGCAGAGGTGATTGGGTATAAAAAGAGCACCTTAGAGAGGCAGAGTCTCTCAGAAGTAAAAAGGGACGGAGGTTCAAAATCTGCCAGAAACTGCATCTACAAATTGCGGAGCAATGTCAGGATAATGTTCCTCAAGGTAAAATTGCGAAGACTTTGAAAATTCCATCATCTACAGTACATAATATCATCAAAAGATCCAGAGAATCTGGAGACGTCTCTGTGCGCAATGGACATGCCTGAAAACCAATGTTGGATGCTGGTGATATTCGGGCCCTTGGACACTGCATTGCAAACAGGCATGTCATAGGAATCACTGCAGGGGCTCAGGAGCACTTCCAGAAATCATTGTCTGTGAACACAGTTCACTGTGCCATCCACAAATGCAGGTTAAAGCTCTGTCATGCAAAGAAGAAGCCACATGTGAACATGATCCAGAAATGCTGCTGTCTTCTCTAGGTCAAAGATAATTTAAAATGGACGGAAGTAAATTGGAAAACTGTTTGTGGTCAGACGAATCGAAATTTTATTTTTGGAAATCATTCACACCATGTCCTCTGGGCTAAAGAGGAGAGGGACCAGCTGGCTTGTTTGAGCATTCATTTCAAAACCCTGCATCTCTGATGGTATAGGGGTTCATTAGTGGCTATGGTACTGGCAACTTGCATGTCTGGAAAGTCACCATCAATGCTGAAAGGTGTATATACAGGGTTTAGAGCCACATATGCTCCCCTCCAGACATCTTTTCACGAAAGGCCTTGTACATTTCAGCAAGACAATGCTAAACCACATACTGCAGCTATTACAGTAGCATGGCTTCATAGTAGAAGAGTCCGGGTGCTGGACAGGCCTGTCTGCGGTCCAGACCTTTCACCAACTGAAAACATTTGGTGAAAAACATGGCAAAGCAGAGCCAGGACTGTTGAACAACTGGAATCTTATATCAGACCAGAATGGGACAACATTCCTCTCCCAAAGGTCCAGCAGCTGGTCTCCTTAGTTCTCAGATGTTTCAGACTGTTGTTAAAAGAAGAGGGGATGCTAGACACTTTTTTGAAATAATAAAATGTTTCACTTTCTGATCAGATAGTTTTTCTTTGTGTTTTGTGAATCAAATATTGGTTTAACAGCTTTACAGACCATTATTTTGTGTTTTCATTTAAATTTTGCGCAATACGCCAACCTTTTTGGAATCAAGGTTGTCGAAGTGCAGATAAATAAAAAAGTCCGTTGGGCTTTTACACCCGAGCCTACAAGGCTCATCAGGTTATCCCCAGTTTCTGTAGTGTGAAGCGACTTACGAGTTGGACTCCTCTTGGATGGGACGCTTGTCCATTGCTGGTTACCTTCCCAGTATTTTACTGGTACCCATTTTTCACTGCTGGATGGACAGAGGCACCCTTGCAATTGGGACCTTGCCTAGAGGTCTTGGCACGGTGGGGGTCTGACCAGGATTCAAACGCACGACCTCTCGATCATGAGCCCAGCACCACTGCCCCCTGAAGTGCAGATACTTGTGTTAAAAAGACTCTGGTAGAAGTTGAAGTACTGATGCAGCTTTACTCAAGTAAAAGTGAAAAAGTACAGGCTCTGAAAAGTACTTAAAATATAAAAATGAAAAGTAGCTTTGAAGGACATTTCTACCAGCTGTTTATGTGCAAAGCTACCTGAACCTCATGTCCTAATAATATCATATTAAAATAATACAAATACAAGGGAGGAAGGAAATACAGGAGTATTTCAGCTTCTACTAGGCCAGTTATTCTAATGAATGTACTCAACTTTAAGCAGAAAAAAACAAAACAGATAAAAAAAGAGCTTTGTTTGCTCTTGCCTGCATTGCAGATGGGTGACCTTGCCTCTTCTCCTGAACAAAAAATGAGTACAGTGCTATGAATGATGCACAAATTATGTGTTTTGCCTTTTTGATCTCTACATCCTTTAGCGTTGTGCACAATAAGCACCAATATTTGATAAACCAATAATATTTTCTTATATGTGTTACTGTTCCCTCCATTTAGGGTTTAAATTGTCACTAGTATCTCTCCTCAAATGTGTTAAACCTGAAATAATGAATCTGCTTTGAAAATGTGAGTAGAGGAGAGTAGAGATATTTGTGTGGCAATGCATTGAGTAAAAGTAAACAGTTATTTACCCAAGTAAATCAAAGTAACAAAGTATTTGCACACATCAAATTTCTGGAGTGAAAAATCTGGTAGTTAGGCAAAAAAAAAAATGTGGAAGTGCTAAATTTGTGGAGTTTATTCTTTAAGTCTAACTCTGGTTTGCGTCGAGGGATACTAAATATCAGTAATATTTTGGAGTTAATTTAGTGGGTGTTTAGGACTGTAATTTAAGCCCCCTTCTGGAGTTGCTCCATGACTCCACACCACACAGCAAGCTGAAACTGGACTTCATAGTGAGGTAAGACTGAGCCTGTTTTTTGCTTTTTGCTTTAACTTAAATATTATAAAATGTCCAGTAGGTAGGGACACTAAGCTATGTATTCTTGTTTTGAATTTGATATTGAATGTAATCTTTTAGATGTAGAGCTGGGGAGAGGTTCATCACACTGTGAAAGACTGCGTGGGGAAATACTTCAGCAACGTATGAATAATGTTTCACATTGTAAAACTACAGGGAATTGGGGGATTTCACTGTTACTGGCAGCGCATAGTATTTTGAAAATATTCTGTACATAAGGGGCCAGGCTGGAAAGCATTATGATCAGGCCCTCAGGCAGCACTGCACTGGAAACAGACATGACTTTGTAGAGGAAACCACAGCACGGGCTCAGGAACACTTCTGGAAACCAGTGTCAGTGAATACACTGTGTGTTCTGAAATGCAAAGAAATTACTTTTATAAACAAAATCCAATAGCACCCTCGCTGTCTTTGGGCCAGAGCTTATTTAAGATGAACTGAGGGAAAGTGGCAATATTATGGAGGCTGTAGCCTTTGGCTGAAAGAGTAGAGGGCTCATGCAGCTAAACATCAGTGGGGGCATTAGTGCATGTGGTGTGGGTAACATGCACATCTGCTGAGGTGTTGTCAGTGCTGCATGATAAATACAGGTTTTGGACCAACATGCACTCACCAGTCACTTGTTAAGGTATACCTGTTCAGCTGCTCGTTAAGATAAATATCTAACCAGCCAATCACATGGCAGCAACTCTATGCATTTAGTCATGTAGACATGGTCAAGTCGACCCGCTGAAGTTCAAATTGAGCATCCGAATGGGGAAGATAGGTGATTTAAGCCACTCTGAATGTAGCAATGGTTGTTGGTGCCAGATGGGCTGGTTTGAGTGTTTCAGAAACTGCTAATCTGCTTGGATTTTCTGGGAAATACCCAGTGAAAATGCCTTGTTGATGCTAAACATCACAGGAGAGTGATCAGACTGCTTTGAGCTGATAGGATGGACAGCATGTTCAACCAGGTGCCGCTTCTGTCAGGAAACCGAGGCTACAGTTTGCTCGCCAAAACAGAAGCGAAATGGATCCCTCCTGCCTTATATCAGCAGTTCAAGCTGCCTGAAAGTGTGGGGGTTATTTTCTTAGCACACTTTTGGCCCTTTATTCACGTCATGAATTGAGCAGCTCACAAATCTGCAGCATCTGTGTGATGCTATCGTGTCAGTATGGAGCAAAATCTCTGAGGAAAAGAATTAAGACAGTTCTGAAGGCAAAAGGGGACCCAACTCAGTAATAGCAAAGTGTACCTAATAAAGTGGCCAGTGAGTGGATACTGACATTCGAAATACCTATTTTTCAGAGTCAGGAACAAAATCCCTGCAGGAAATGGTTTGTAAACACTGGTCCAAATTTCTTAGTTCATTACAGATTAGCAATTTTCCCCACATCGTGATTTCATTCTCCCCTTTCTTCCTGTTCTTTTCTTCAGCAAATTTTCCAGTTCTCCCTCCCCTTCAATGACAGCAACTGTTTTTACAAACCTTCGAGAAACCCACAATGCTCTAGTTCTAACCCTAGTCAATCAGAAAATGTAATTTTTGTTCTCTAAAGTCTTGAGGGTCAGGAAACAAAGAAAACAACAATAACTGACACACATCAAAAATTCAGGACAAGGTCAGGGTTGCCAGCAAGGATGACAAAGTCCTCAGATGATTAAAATGTCATGTGCATGTTAGCATTGTGTTTAAACCACAATCTTTCTACATGTAAGGTTTTTGTTGCCTAAATGTAACCACGAATGAGACACAGAACCACAAACCAGACAGTTTGTGCATCCACCTGAGCAGCCTCCTGCAGAGTCCAATAAAGTTCCTAAATTTGGCAGATCTAAATATAAGGTGTGAAATATTGTGACTGTGCAGACAGGTAAATTCAAGGAGACAGGCCTGAGCTGTAACAAAGAGCTTGAAATCTGCAGTTCTGTGTTTTTTTCCCCCTCAGGATTAAATAACGAACCTTTGGCTGCTCCCTTGTATTCTCCCCAAGGGGTCACCGCAGCAGATTAATCCGCATTGGTAATTTGGCAGAGGTTTAACACCAGTTGCCTGACACAGTCCTCCATGATGAGAGGGGCTTTTGTTCCCACCAGGGACCTTTGGCTTAAATGGTGAATGTGTGAACCAATACACTATGGAGGACACCTGGATTAAAGCATGTAATTTCAGGATATTTCTCCCTATGGTGGACGTAGTGTTGAGTCATATATGCAGGAAGTTATGAACACATTTCCCCCCTTAAATCCCTAATCCACAACAACTCAAGAATTTAGAAGAAAAGTGCTGATGAGCACTTTCTAGACATCCATAAAAACTAAACAAGTAACCTGCAGCAAGTGATTAAGTCTCCTAAGTGAAATGAAGCGATTGGTGTGTTTGCATTGCTGTTAACTTGAGATGTTAGACCTCAGTAGGAGACATCATGGGTGTAAAGGGCCGAGTAGGAGTTTCCTGCAGAATGACTGTGATTTATCACGGGGGCCACAGCGGCATTCCTCAGGCTTGAGTTTACTTGACTGCATTTCTTCTTGCCCTTTATTCAGTGCAAGTGAAAAATGAGTCCTTCAGTCCTACAGTCGTGTGGAAAAGAAAGTTTTCACCAGACTCTATGCATTCCTGTGAGAAACCATCTGCACCCCATGTTTCAATAGCTTGTAGAACCACCTGTAGCAGCAATAACTTAAAGTAATAGTTTTCTGTCTGACTTTATCATCTCTCACCTCATTGTGGAGGAATTTTGGCCTGCTCTTTTTTTTTTTTTTTTTTGCAAGATTTTTTTAGGCC
>VUQH01020167.1:1348-30200 GCA_015106775.1 Etroplus canarensis | reverse complement strand
TGCTATGATGTATGGTTTGGAGATGGTGGCACTGACAAAAAGACAGGAGGTGGAGCTGGAGGTGGCAGAACTGAAGATGTTGAGATTTTCCCTGGGAGTGACCAGGATGGACAGGATTAGGAATGAGTACATCAGAGGGACAGTTCATGTTGAGAAGTTTGGAGACAAAGTCAGAGAGGCAAGGCTGAGATGGTTTGGACATGTTCAGAGGAGGGATAGTGGATATATTGGACAAAGGATATTGAAGATGGAGCTGCCAGGCAGGAGGAGAAGAGGAAGACCACAGAGAAGATTGATGGATGTAGTGAAGGAGGACATGCGGAGGGTTGGTGTGAGGGAAGATGATGCAAGGGATAGGGTGAGATGGAGGCAGATGATCCGCTGTGGTGACCCCTAACGGGAACAGCTGATAGAAGAAGAAGAAGACCAGGAGAAAGCATCTTCTCTCTTAAAAGTACATTGCAGCACAGCTTGGGCTTGCAAAGTTGCATGTGAATAATCCACAAGACTGCTGAAACACTGGCCTTTTGACAGATGAGACCAAAGAAGAGATGCTTGGCCATAATACCAACTATTAATCACAGTGGTCGAGAGGTGATGATTTGGGCTTGTTTTGCAGCCACAGCATCTGGGCACCTTGTAGCACTTCAGTTGACTGTGAACTCCCCTGTATACCAAAGTATTCTAGAGTCAAATGTAATGTCATCTGTTCAACAGCTAAAGATCACCCCAAACTGGGTCATGCAGCAGGATAATAATCCTAGGCACACCAGTCTAGAACAGAATGGCTGAAAAGTAAACAAGGTGTTACAATGGCGCAGTAAAAGTCCAGACCTCAACCCGATTGAAATGCTGCGGAGAACCTTATGACAGCCGTGCACAAATGAATGCCCAATTACCGCAATAAAGAGAAGCAACCTTGCAAAGAAGAGTGAGCCAAAATTCCTCCACATTTATTTGAGAAACTGATAAAAGTCATACAGAAAATGATTAATTAAAATTATTGCTGCTAAAGGTGGTTCTACAAGCACACTGAATCATGGAGTCTACTTATGTTTTTCACATACAACTTAAATAATTTGAGAACCTGGTAAGAGCCAGATGATTTTTATATTGTGATACGTAAAAGCGTTGAATTGAAAGAGGGTGCACCTACTCACAAGACTGTGTGAAAAGTCAAGACAGTGTGCAACTCATAAGACTGTTTGTGTTTACACTGGGTTTTAAAAATCAGCTCTGGGAGAGTCATCAGAAAAGAACAATACCTACCTTGTCTGATAAATGACTGTAAAATATAGATTTTCCTAAATTTAGGCATTTTCTAAACCTTGACAATGTTTGCAGCTAGAGTGTAATACAATCAATGAAAACAGACTCCTGTGTCTTCATTAAACCCTTAATGCTATGTCTTTTCCAAACTTTCAAGTGTAATTGTAATGTGCTCATTGATGCTCCTAGTGGTAATTGGAGAAAAAATGTTAAACAGACTTGCTCAGAAATGAGCAGAGCCATGAGAGTGAAAGACATTTCAGAGGGCATAGAGGGCAGTGGTGAGCAGTGAGTGGTGGTTTGATTATACATGCAGTATAAAGACAATAATGGTGAAGTAGAAATGACTAAACTGAGTGGATTCAATTTTATCTGACAATGGAATTTATTGTACAAATCTCCTTCACTCATTACCCAGAACTTGAATACACATTTGCTCCTTCAACATTTCAGTATTTAGATGAGCAGAGATTAGTAGCTTTTTCTGCTGAAAAGCAGAGCAAGGACTTGTAATGATGTCTTCTAGAGCAAAATCTAGCAACTGCTCCACTGATCATGAATAACCAAAAACACCTTTAACACTGTGATGGTTAGGGCATATCTTCTCATTCAAAGCTGAAACTTATTTGAATAGAATATCTCTAAAATTCTTTGAGCCCACAGAGTCAAAATCTAATTCAGTGTTAATGGACCATCTCCAAAACGTATTACCTGAATACACTTTCAATTCAATCCTCAGGGCTTTTATTTCCAGCTAGGTGAATAGTAGTGTGCATGGAGATACTGACTTTACTGTCTGAAATTTTGTTCAAAATTGAAGTTGGAGTCTCCTTTAAATACAGACAACCACAACGCTTACACCATACAGTATTGCCCCAGTTCTTCCCTCAGCATCATGAGTGCTAATAGTATTACAACTAGGTTGTATGATTCCCTCCATCAAAAAGTCTGACAGACATGATTTAAAATAGAACCCATTCTTGTATCTGCAATTATTTAGAAGCTGATGAGCATATGCATGCCCATACATACAGTCTTCTGCTTTCCTACAAACAACTACATTTTCCCAAAAGGTTGGCATTCATCATTATAAAGGTGATCATAGCTGTGCAGTGTCAGTGATTGTGCAAGCCTGACAGCTCCTTGACAGTTCGTCAGCTCTGCAACAAGTCAGTGTCATCAACATTTACTTTGATAAAAGCTGGCACCCTAAAGGCACTTTGCTGCCTGTCATTAAATACATGGCATAATGTGTCAGTCTATGGCTGAATGCACTGCACAACTCATTGCTCAGGCTGCCTATGCTATGGATGACAACACAATAGGCAGATGAAAATTAAATAATTCACATGAGAAAATAAGGATAGAATAGTTGGTTTCAAATGTCTCTGTCCAAAATGAAAGCAAGGATGGAAAAGGAGAGGTGAGAGTGTGTGCAACAGAGAGGCAAGCAGAGTGGGACACACAGAAAGGGAAAAAGAGGATTTATCAGGCTGACACTCATCAAAAGTATATTACCACACTTCCTAGACATTCAAATTCTGCCTCAAAACACGTCTGTCAGCTGTGACAATGGCACATTGGGTATGTTTTCATTTCAACTTCACACAACTGTCGACTATCAACAGGAAATATTCATCAGTAGCGGCACAAACAGGCTGAAAAACAGCTCTTTGATTATCTACTAAATACTGCTGATGTCATAACCTTGCAAAAATGCCAATTACCTTGTATAATGACCCTGGGTGTTTTGGACTATTTCGGCAAATGCAGGATGGGCTACAAAAGGCACGCAGGGTTCTCCTTCCAATTTAATACTCATGCCACCCTAATGTCTCATTATAAACACTAATGGAATAGCTGAAAATCACATGAAGATCAATGGAAATGAGCACAATTTAAAAAGCATAAAGGCTTTTTCAGCAAATTGATTAAACAGAGCTGCCACACAGTAACATGTGCGTTGATTAGTGCATCTCTAGTATAACAGTGAAACATTTAGCGCAACACTGAAGGTGATTTTTACATGCATAGCACTAGGCTTTCTACTGACTATTTAATTTGGGAAATAGGTGAAAGCAAGTAAATGAGAAACCAAGCAAAGAAAAAGCTGTAAGTATATATCTCCATTCAGTACATCAGACTTGTGTTGCTCAATCAGCACAGTGGGATCCAATTCTGTTGACTCAACACCTGTTTCTCTGGATGACCTGTTTTTCACCTCACTTCCCCACATGCTCCCCACTGCAGAGGCCACTTCATACTCTTCACTAAAGATGACATTTCTCAAAATAAATGTAAAAGAAAAAAAAAACATTATCAATGGTAATGTCACTAGCCTCTATACTTCTGTTCATTATCAAAGTATTTTTTTAGTGATCTGAAGACACCTTCTGTGATAATTAAATGTGCTTAATTTAATAGTACTCTCTTAATGGGTCTATGTAAAACTGAATGAGTCATAGCTCTCTAAATATGTACAGTGACTATTGCAGTGCTTTTTAAATATATATGGCTGTCATTCTGCATATAGTATTAGACAAGGAAAATGACATTTGCAGTTAATCTGTTAAGTAGGAGGGCTATGAGAGGATTTAAGACTGTAACAACAACTGTGTCTCTGGATTTCTTCGTGGGCTTCTCCAGAGAAGCTTGTGCTAACAAGAACCCCTACTAGTACCACTCAGGCTTCATAGTTGGTGTCCAAACCCATGCTAGCTCCCAATGTGCTCTCTCACAGCAGCTGTTGGACTGTGTGCTGACCACCTCCTACAGAAAACCAATTTTAATTTTAGAGCCATCTCCAGTGAGGCTCCTAGCATGAAAAGGAATGTAACACAACCAAGGTGCGGTAGCAACAGTACTGTGTTAGGGTGAGAGCCTTAAAGAAGGGAGATCTTCATCACAGAAGTTAAGTAAAAGACACATACATTGTATAGTGCCATCTTATATGGTTTGTGTGTGTTTTGTTCTCTAGAAAAAACTCTCAAATTTAGCTATCCATAGATACTGCTAAATGCTTCCTGAAGACAAGAGCAAAGTAAGAAATGCATCAACGAACAAGAATTGCTTATGGCTGGACAAACAGACCTCTGGGAACCTGTTGTGACTGTGTAAATAGAATAAACAAATAGCTGTTTGTCAGTGACCCCCACTGTGTGGCTCAATGAGACCTGGATTATCTCTCATTACCATTGAATACGTGTGTGTGTGTGTGTGTATGTGTGTGTGTGTTTTTAACTGTTCATGTCATGTCTGTGTGTGCATAATTGCACGTGCGTATGTACATGTACATGTTTGAGTGTGTCCCTGCATTGTTATTCGTCTTCATTTCAAATAGTTAAAATCACTATATACACTGAATAAAAAAGTCTTATTGTACATTTAGGTCAAAATTGAAATTTAATTTTAGCCAGAAAATCACGATCCCACTAAAAACTACTTCAAGTGTAAGGCGCAGATCTATAAACACTTTGTTCATTGTGCTTTTCAGGATTAGTGAGGCACAGTGCCAATAAAGAAAAAAAAGCAGGAGCCCTCCTATTCCTAATGTATTTAAAGTGACACATTAACAGGATAAACAGTCCCCTTATCTGCTGAGTGCATAGGCTTCTTCTAAAACACTACAATCCCATTAACAAGACCTCCTCTGATTTCACATCTCTCCCATTCACTTGTACGATAATGTAAGGCTTGTCCACTGATGGGAGTTGTCTGGCAGTGTCAATATTGGAGGCTTCAGTGTAATAATGTACATATTAAGATTACTAATCCTTTGTTTTGGTCTCTTTGTTTTCAGACCTTGGTAACATAAGTCTACTTGCAGCCAAAAATAACAAATAAATTTAAAAAATTAAATCTGAAAAAAATATTACTGCTACCAACCAAAGCTTATACCTTCCTAATATGTAATGTGAAGGACAAAACCAACTCAGATTTCTTGCTTTAAATAATCCATTCCTGTTTACAGTATTTATCCTATTGTGTCATCACATTGTTTCAATTACTATGGTAATCACTCAGAAGTAAATGAGGCTGGTCACAATGCCAGAGAATGTAAAAAATCATAGAGTACTAAATAAAGTGCTTTCAACATTTTTGCATTATTATAATTAACCCTAGTACTGCAGGACCTCAATATACTGATGTCCCAGATAAGTTTCGTGTACTGCCGGTCGTCTATATATTGATCACTTCTGGTGTTTTCATTTACTGCCAGTTGCCTAGCTGGTCGTATAGCTGGCAGTACTAGGGTTAAGGTAATTCTACTTTATGCCAAGGAAACTGTAAATTTTTACTTCTTTGTGTTTAAAGTTTTAGAGTTAAATAGAAAGAAAATAATATAAAATGCCTACATGTAAAAGTATAACTGGTTGCTGCACTTCCTCTTCCAGACAAGGTTAATGTAACATGGAGATCCCGTGACAGTGCCCGTGGAGCAGCAGGCTGAGGGTGTGCTCCAATTATCGGGGTATCACACTTCTCAGCCTCCCCAGGAAAATATGCGTTCCAGGGTGGTGGAAAGGCAGTTCAGGAGGAGCAATGTGGATTGTCTCCTAGCAATGTGTCTTCTGTGTCTGCGTCCCTGGCACAAACTCAAGAACATTTTCAGTGGATGCTGGACTCTGAAGAATTACCCCTTGCCTCCAATCCTAAGCCCTGAGATCCTGCTTTTTTCTGCTTTCTGCAGATGATGCGATTCTGTTGGCTTCTTCTGAGTGTGTCCTTCAGCATGCACAGAAGGAGTGGTTTGGAGCCAAGTGTGAAATGGCCAGGCTAAGAATCAGCGCCTCTAAGTGAGAGGTGGCCCCAAGCAAAGGAGTTGAAACAATTTAGGATCTTATTCACCAGTGATGGGAAGGTGAACCATGAGGTGAGTGTCAGCACTCATGTGAGCATTATACTGTAATATTGTGGAAAAGAGAGCTGAGACAAAAAGTAAGGCTATTCATCATTCCATCCAGTATGTTCCAACTATCACCTATGATTATTATATCTAAATAAAGACTGAAAGATTCACAAATACAAATCACCAAAATGAGTTTCCTTCATTGGGTTGTTGGGATCAGCCTTTGAGATAGGATGAGGAGTCATCTGGAGGGAGCTTGGAGCAGATCTGCTGCTCCTCTGTGTTGAAACGAGCCAGTTGAGGGTGAGTCAACCATCTGGTTGGGACACCTTCAGGTGGATTTCTGGGCACACCCAACTGGGCAAAGACCCAGAATCTGCTGGAGAGATTATATGTTTCATCTGGCCTGGAAACACCACAAGATTCCCCAGAAGGAACTGGATAATCTGCCTGGGGAGCAAGATGTCTGTAATGTTTAGCATACCTGTCTTCAGATATGCAGAAGGATTTATGGATGGAAGGATGGTTATTTCAGTCATTAACCCCATAGTAGACCACAAGACCCAAGTCATCCTAGGCATCTTTAGTACCAAAATGGTTTTCCAACTTTCAAACTTATGGCAGAGTTTATCTACTTAGAAATCAATAACTTCATGAGGGCTGACTAAAGCTTAGTATTCAAACCCAGATTCCCAGCTTAAAGAATTGGGATTTGTTTTAGTTTTTTCACCCTCTCTCTTTAGTGTACTTAAAAAGAACTTTAAAAAAAGAATATAAAAGGTCTGCTCAGTTAGAAAGCCCAAAGTCCACACCAAAGTGAATTATTCTCCTCTTGTAAAAAAAAGAAAAGAAAAAAAGAAAAGAAAAAACACTACTGCTAAACTGCCCAGAGTGTCTTGTTTGTAGTCAGTGGTGGTTTTCTTACTTACACTATCTATATCATCATATAACACATTTCCATTGTGTCTGGCCTAGGGTTTAGTGTGACAATTCAAGACCCCCACTATGAAGACAGTTTCCCCACACCACGCACAACATTTGGAAAATCTTAGTTGTAGCATGTTTGTTTCATGTGGCTAACATTTGCATTGTCAAATGTGTAATGTTGAGGGACATTACTGCAAAAACACCTCACACAGGGCTAAAACTCATAAAAAATAGATTGCACAATGTAACCTCTTGTGTTCCCTGGACTATAACTACTCATAGCACTCTGTGTTCCTTTTTGTGGACTTTTACATACGCACAACAATGGCTCTTTAAGAGTCAGCTTTTATAAGTCAGAGAGCATCTTAATTACATTGATCTTATTTGCTGGATCTTTTATGTGATGCACTTGCTTTCGTGCTGGTATAACAATGGCCTAGTTAAAATGTACCATGATTTCATCAATGTGCCCTGGGTTAAAATAAAAGGTCACGGACTGTTTATGGAAGGAAATCAACTTGGCATCTTCCACATCCTTGTATCTCATTATGTAGGAGGAGAAAAATATTAATAACTAAGCCAGTGATTTGATACATAACAGACTGACCATTTCTGTCTACCATCGGCTATTGCTTCAGATATATCCTCATTCTCCAATTAGACATCAGCCTCAAATGAACACCCTTAGCTTGACAGAATGAACTTGACACTTCACTTATTAGATCAGTTTTATGTGGGGCACAGACTCTCTGATAGCCTATAATAGCATGGCCACTACAGTATTTAAAAAAAAAACATAAAGAGAACGGTGAGTAAACATCCTCTCAGAGGGCTTGAAACAGCAGCAATGCAAAGCTGAAGCAGAACCAGCATACAAAGAAAGATGGGAAATTTAAAGCTTAAACAGATCACCAGATTGGAGGATGTGTTTGGTATACGACATGAGGGGACTGAGACATGTTAGTGTGTGTGTGCGTAACATAGTGTGTAGCTTGATTTGCCTGTCTAAACCAACATGCTGAACTGATTTGCTCTGCCCCTTAAAAAGGACTTTAATAAGAAGTGTAACAAACTAATATTAGTGTTCTGATAGGCCATTATTTACCCAACATTGACACTAGTCAACATCTCCAAGACATGGTTCATACAGAAAAAGTGGGTTAGACCTGTAGAAAGATTACTCCCATTTACAAGAAAAAGTAATCAGAGTGCACCTTCAGCTGCTCCCTTGTATTTTCCCTAAGGGGTCTCCACAGCAGATTGATCCACATGGGTAATTTGGCAGAGGTTTTTCTCAGGATGCCCTTCCTGAAGTAAAAAGTAATCTGAGTAATCAGAACTGATTATCCCATTTAAATTGCCCATTTGGAACATAAAACTTGTTTAGATCATGACACATTTTACTCAGATTTATCTTAATTAAACAGAAATCAAAATGACTGAAAGACTGAAAAAGGTTGTCATACTGAACTGAATGTCTGTAGAGTGATGCCTTTAGAGCTATATACTGCCTCCCCCATTTTCCACACTATACCATCGCCTTGTCATCAAAGCAGTTTATGTACTTTCTCCTTAGCCCTCCACAGAGCTAAAACCTAAGAATTATTTGCAGCTCTGCCATTACAGTGTCATTTTTCAGTGGCATGTTTCATAAATCTCTGCAGCAACTCCCATGATGAGTAGCTTCCCTGGCAGCCTCCCATCTGTGTCTTCTTGGCTTCTGGTTCTAGGGTACAACCTCTGCTGCCATCGATAATCTTTTAGCTATTGGATTAATTTCTTTCAGATAACTTTTTGAAATACTTAAATGTTCTCGGTCTGGCTCCATCTCTCTAAAGTGTGGTGTTGCCTCGAGTTTTGCATTATATTCTCACCTGCTGAGCTTTGAGGAATCCAACATTTATTTGTCCATTATCAGGTTATCCTTTGACCTGTTGCCTATTTGTGGCTGTGTGCTCCCTCATGTTTGTTGTGTGTACTTAGCTCAGTGTGGCATTCCTTTTTTAGCAAGGAAGACGGTTCATGGTTTCAACCAGGAAGCGAGCTGGGGCCTTCCTGTGTGGCGTTTCCATTTTTTCTCTGTGTCTGTGTGGTCTGTACTCATCTATTGTATGTCCTTGACAGATATCTAAATATGTGAACGGTTTTGCTAAAAATTAGTACAATGTTATTCCAATCTTAAAATTCCCACACCAAAGGAAAAAAGTGCATAGTTTATTTGAAAAGCACATCCTCCTTCCCCCCTTTGTTTCTGTCTTCTCCTTTCTTTCTCTTTATAAACACGAATACTCTCCATCTTCAGTGGGTTTATGGCAGAGTAGACCCAAGTTCTGCTACACATAAGCCACTACAAATAATGAGCCTCTTCTGATTTTTAAGAGTTAATTAATTTCCTGCGAGCATGGCTGTGTCTTGGCTGATTAATGATGGTAATGCCACTGGCATGCTGACTTGGGAACCCAGTCACCGGAGATAAATCTGTGGTGCACTGAGAAGTGTCATACCCCAGCTGTGTCCAACATGTCCACTTTAACTGGCTTCCTGACCAACGACACAATTATGGGGTGACTGTGGATGTACATGATCATAACTCAACTTGTTCATCTCTCTGGGACAAGGGGAAAATGACAGAACGTGTGTATAGTGTGGTAGCCTCCAAGTGCAATTCAGGACAGTGGTTTGAGTTTCACTGCTGATGATTTTTTTCACCTAACTGAGTTTAGCTACTGTCAATAAAAGGAAAGGTGCTAGATTAATGCTGTTTGAATGTTAGCCATATTAAATCCTTGTGAACTTGCAATGCCTGTGTTGAAGCCTGTGAGACCTATAACCACCATGTAGGGCTTTTTCCAAATATGAAAAAGTATGTCTAGGGATTACATCTATTTTCAGTTATACTGTAATGCATAATACATGTCAAAGGTCAATATTCAGGTCCATTGCAGGGAGTAGCACTATTAATGTTTTGAAAAAAAACAGCAAGGATATGGAGATCTAGGTGACTTTTTTTGCTTGCCATCTGAAATCATGCCCCATCTCAGATTACAATTAATATTAGCTTTTTCTTTTTTCAGTTTTCTACTGTTAAGCTAAACCTATTCTGTATTATAGTGAGGTTATTTCCTCAACTGCATGATACCCTGTGACTCACCATGCAGAGTAGGAAGAGAGACCGTGCTAAGGGTGTGGCAATGTCATTCCAGCAGGTGCACTGCTATCTCATTGCCCATAATGAGTGTGTTTTTTGCTTTGTGTCCAATGCATCACTTCATTTTTTGAAGGCGTACTGTAACCATATTTACAGTAATGGTAAAACCACATAACCCCTTTAATTCATGGCTTTTGGTCCCCTCACTTATTCAAAAACTGTTTTTTTAAACCGTTGGAAAAAAACTAAGTTAGGATTAAAACTAACTAAAGCCTTGAGAAAACAGAAAACTGAGTGAGTAAGCTAAGTGACACACAGTATAATTGAGACCTTTGCTTTGATCTGGTGAGTCTCTACAATTATCTCAAAACAGCAGGTCTGTTCCATGACAAAGCCTAACGGAAATGATGCTCCACATTGTCACATCACAGGGTGCTAGGACAGTGCATATTGCAAACATGAATATTAATTATACCATTCATATTGCAAATCTAAACATGCGTTGGACACTGACAGAATGAACACAGTCCACACAGTCCCATGTTTCAATACATCTCACCAAGTCAACAACAAGTCCCTTTTCAATACACTATGTGCAAAATTATTAGACAAGTTGCATTTTTGAAGATTAGTTTATAGCCAATATAGCCACCCTTCTTTTCAATAACACTCAAAAATCTTCCATCCGTGGAGACTGTCAGTTTCTTGACCCTTTTGACCATCAACTATTTGTGCAGCAACAATCACAGCCTCCCAGACACTATTTAGACAGGTGTACTGTTTTCATTGCACAGCTCACATTTAAGAAGGGCCCACAAGTTCTGAAAAGGGTTTATGTCAGGTGAAGAAGAGGGCCATGTCATTATTCTTTCATCTTTAAGGCCTTTACTGGCTAGCCATGCAGTGGAGTATTTTGATGGATGAGGTGGAGCACTGTCCTGCATAAAAATCATGGTCTTCATGAAAGATGCAGACTTTTTCCTGTTCCACTGCATGAAAAGAGTGTCTTCTAGAAAATAGCGGTAGGTTTGGGAGCCGGAGTCCATCTTTAACCCAAAAAGGTCCAAAAAGCTCATCAATTTCCCCCCTGGCATTAATAATTCTGATTCCATTTCTGATCTTTAATAATTCCAACCCATACCAATGCCCCATCTCCGCCTTGCTGGTGTCTGAGTTGGAGTGTAGCCCTATGCCCATCCATCTGGTCCAAAAAGAGTCACTCATCTCATCAGTCCATAAAACCTTTGAAAAATCTGTCTTCAAATATTTCTTGGCCCAGTCTTGGTGTTTCTACTTATGTGTCTTGTTCAGTGGTGGTCGGGTTTCAGCCTTTCTTATCTTGCCCATGTCTCTGAGCACTGAAGACCTTGTACTTCTGGACACTCCAGGTAGGTTGCAGTTCTAGAATATGACAGCACTGGAGGATAATGTCGTTCTGGTAGCTTCACATTTGATTCTTCTCGAATCTTTGGCAGTTAATTTATGTCTTTTTCTCCCAATGTGTTTCTTGTCACCCTTTTGGGTATTTGCTACAAAACATTTGATGCTTCTGTGGTCGCTTCCTAATATATTGGCAATTTAAAAATTGCAGAGAGATTTTTTATAGTTTTTGACTTTTCAGAGTCTGTTAAGATCTCTTTTTTGGTCTGTTTTACCTGAGGGAAAGAAGCTGTCTAATAATTGTGCACACCTGATACAGGGTGTTGATCTCCTAAGGCCACACCCTCCCTCATTACACAAATGCACATTACCTCATATGCATAAATCCAACAGACATTCATGTTTGTACAGCTTGGAGTTGGAAAGTGTGCATAAAACTGACAATGTGGTCAAAATACTCACTTGCCTCATAATTGTGCACCCACTTTTTAACAAAGCGATAAAATTTCAGGATAAAGGAATACATCATAAATACATTTCTTAATATAAACATACATTATTTAGTCACTTTAGTTACTTATACTCGAATTGATAGATCTGGAGCTCTCAGTGTATGGTGACACTCAATTATTATCTATGGGATACATGATGACCTTGGGATTCTTAACATGTCCAAAGTAATTAAAAGACACACCATCAACTTTTGTCAATATATTTGAACTGTTGTATTCATATGAAACAGCTCACCCCAGACAGCGATTTTCTTCTGAGAAAAAAAAGTCCACAGGACTCTCAACCTGTCAGAGTGTATAGGAGGCAATGCTATTTTATGTAAAAGAATGTAATAACAAATGTAATGTTTATTCATGAGTATGTAGTTAAACATGTAATTTAAAGAAACTTATATACTGTTAGAGCATCATAATTGATGGAGTAGTACAAATAATTAAAAAGGCAGCTGGCAAACTATGAAGTCACAACTTTATACACAGAAATACTGGTGGCACACAATATAGCTTGGAAACATTATAAAGAACTAATACTAATTGTTTAATTTGAGCACAAAACCACATCTCAATATTGATATCCACTGGGTGTCAAAATGAAGAGCACTTTTCATGGTGTGTCAATAGAGGACAAAATTCCCCCATTTTCAGCATTTTCTCTCTTTATATTCATAACTTAATTGGACTTGAAATTGCATCGACAACTCAATCTTTCTGAAACATTTGCAATATATTACAGATTTAAAATTTCACAAAGTAAATATAGTTTGTATGATTCAGAAGGCATTAGCACAGGATATGATGGTGTCCTAGTGTCACAGAAAAATAATTCACAAGAAATGACTGTCACCTACTTGTAAAAAAATATTCACAGGCAAAAATCAGAAGAAAATACACCAAAAAAGTTATGGCTGAACCATGGCTGTGGGTGTCCTTCAGGTTACAATAAAAAAAACTTATTAAGAGCAGCATTTTTATTTAAAATGTTGTTCATCTAAAAATCAAACTAGAGGGCACTCAGAAAGTACAGTCCTCTGCCAAGGTCAATGCCCTGTCTGGTAATTTTAGAGAAAGTAATGTTGACCTGCACCAGGATTACACTGGGTTCTCCTTTTGCCCATGCTTCATCTCTCCATATTTCATGAAATTCAGCCAGATAGTTTTTGCTTAATCTAGCTGACAGACAGACAGAAAAACAACGAAACAGCAGTGAAAATATAGGCAACTAGCCAAAGGAACATAATATTTTGAGATTTACAGTCACGTGAAAAAGAAATTACACTCTCTTTCAATTTTAAGGGTTTCTGTATCAGAACATAATAAAAAAGCCATCTGGTCCTTACCAGGTCTTAATTTTGGGTAAATAAAACCTCACATGAACAATAACACATGCTAGATTACACAGTGCCATTATTTATTTAACAAAGACTTAATCAAAATGTAGCAAAAAAATTGGTAAAACCTCTATAGAAATTAAGAGGTTAAGTAGCAACCAGCGGTTACTAAACAAATTCAGCTGTTTAACTGAGCATAAGCAAGTGTGACCACCCCAAATAAAAACAGATGTTTTGTCAGTATGTTGGTCTGGAACATTCAGGCGTGTGCTAACAATGCCAAGGACAAAAGATATCTGCAAACTTTTAGAGAAGCAAATGGCCTGTCAATTTGTAAATAGTAATGTGGCTATTTCCAAACAATTTCATGTCCATCATCACAATATGAGAAAGTGATAGTCATGCAGAAAACAATTACTTATTGCTGCCATAGGTGGTTTTACAACACACTGAGTCATGGGGCGTACTTAAGTTTTTCCCCACACTGTTTTTGTATTTGGTGTCATTTTTTTGTTATGACATAATGTTATGTGTTGGTGTTCATCTGAGTTTTTATTTAAATAAGTTTAGAACCTAGTAAGAGCCAGGTGATTTTTTTTTTCTTATAATTATCATGATATGTAAAATCTTAGAATTGAAAGAGGGTGCATCTTTTTCACGTGGCAATGAAAGGAAAACCATAAAAGTGTAACTAAATTGGGACTTTATGATTGAAAAAGAATACAAATTAAATACTCCTAATATCCCCATAACTCTTCCCAAACAGAATAATCCATAACAAATAATCTAAATCTAGAGGGTTTCCAACCATCCCTGATGTCGTCAGTATGCGGTCCCCTTCCTTGTGAAAAGAATAAAAAACTCAAAAGACCTTAATCCCCTCTAATTCTTCTCTTTTGTTTTTCCCTCACTTCTAGATAAATAAATAAGTGGAGAATCAGAGTCAACTTGGCATGGTATACTTTATTAGTGTAAGAGGCTTATCGTCAGCATATGAACCCAGTTCCAATATCACTCTGTACTATATAAGGTTTCAGCTCAGGCTACTGACAACACTGACAATGAAAATGAAAAGTGAAAGAAGATTAAGGAAAAGCTGCAGAAGACCACTGAGACAGCATGTGGCATGGTTGATAGAGAAACAACTTGAAAAGTTCATGCAACAAGTAAGGATGAAGAAGGTCCAACTGTCATACTAGCCTACTCTGAATATTTACACTGACATCATTTTTTATGAAAAGTAGGAACATCAAACCAAAGAACCCTGGCTTATTCTTATCCTCTAGCAATGGATACTCATCATTATAGTAATAAATAATAATGGGTATTGTTAGAAAAGATTAGTCTATAATGATCAAACTCTCTTTTGGATGAAGGGAATGTAATTATTTGCAGTGCCATTGTGATCTGATGTCAAATCCTCTTTTTAGATTTTCAACCCATCTTTGCCCCCTTATCACTGCTGCAAACAGCCACTCATCTCTTTGATGATAATTCATCATATTTCCGATCCAATTGTGCCTCTACAAAACAAATACAGCTATCAGGCCAGCGTGATAATATTTGCAATATGTTCCATTCCACTTATGTGTCATGTTGTGTGTGAGGTGTACTGCAGTGAGGAAGGCTAATAAAGCACAGTGATAAACCTGTGCTGAGCAAGCTATCTCTTGACTTACATTGCTAGTGAGAAATAAAAACTATGTATGCTATGTTACTAACTCAAATTTTAGTAAATATATGAGTACTCTTATAACTGGGTAAACTTGAATGATCTGAAATGAGGTTGGGAGCCAAGAAATGCCATATTGATACCAAAGTCCAAAAGGTTTGTGCTCTATCCAGGGGTCGCATTAGGTTCTTTGTAATAGTAAGTATGCTTCTTCATCTTTAGCACAACTAAGACTGGGATGAATGCTAAGCATGTTAAAATTATCATGATTTCATGAATTTACAGCTGCATGATGGTCTGTGCATGGCAAAAATGAAAAAAGGTGCACTGTAACAGATAAACCTGAAGCAACACTGAGGGCCATGTTTTGTGGGGAAACAATGTGAATACTGTAGCTCAGCTGATAAAACAGGATTAATACCTTGGTTTTGGTTTTGTCTTGGGTTAAGCTTATAATAAGAGCTAACATGAGGTGATATCAATATGTTATGAGTTAGACTATAATGCCATCTTTTATTGCAGTCAATTAAAGTGTAGCTGAGATATTTTGCTATTCAGCACAGCTTTAGATCAACATGCCCATCAACGCTTGCAGTGCCTGGAGCCAAATTAATGGTACAACAAAAGAAATTCAGCTTTCACAACCCTGTTTATGTATTATTGCCTGCTTGAGAGTATTGTTACTTTATACTTTTTGATAAACAATTTGGATTGTGTTTGCACACTACCAGCACTTTCACTTGACAGGCACCAAAGGTAGAAGAATCCTGACAGTTTGCTTCCTTTCCCAAAAAAGAAAGAAGTGCATGTCTTTATGATAATTAAGCACTTAAAAAGTCTTGCTGACACAGACAGACAGGCTGCCTGCAGACTGCTTTGGACAGACATTTCAACATGCTGACTTACAAAGACCCTTTCACCTGAAAACCTGAGAGAAGACAGCTATGTCAGAGTGGAGTTGTATGAAGGCAATTCATCACTGATTGGAGATGAATGAATGAGGTTCTAAAATGGATTACTTGAAAAGCTTTTAGATCTCCGTGGTTCTCAGAAATGCATCTGAATTCTAATGTTCTCCTTTGATGATTGAGTTGTGAAGCAAACTTTGCATGTGTTATAGAGGTACAGTGGCATAATATACAAAATAAACCTGTGTATATCACAAGGAAGATAATACTAGTGACATTTCCAAATTATGAAGACACACCTCTGTCATCACAGATATACTCACTTACAAACAAAAAACAAAAAAACAACTCAACAGGATGTAAGCCTAAACCTCACATCTTGAAAACCAATAGTAATTAAATCAGGAATAGTTATTGCAAGATGCCAACCAAAACACACCCTTCCTTAGAATGGAATAAAAGAAAAAACAAACAAACAAACAAGTATTTCTGCATTTAACAAGCTTATTAGGCCACCTGTCACAAAAATAATAAAGACCATACAGCATCATGAAGTGCTACAATGCAGACTATTTCTTTTTTAGTGAGTTCTCTGTGTTTTACCATTTTGAACAGAAATGAGAAATTTCAAACTCAATTCACCCAGTATACACCCACTCAATATACCCAGATTTGAGCAGCTCACTTGGGCTTCTCTAAAGAACTCTGAGAAGTTGTATTCTCCACCAAGGGGTCACCATAGCAGATTAAGCCGCACTGATAATTTGGCAGAGGTTTTACAACAGATGCCCTTTCTGACGCAACCTTCCATGGTGAGAGGGGGTTATGTCCCCACCTGGAATCAAACCAGCGACCTTTCACTTGTAAGGGAAATGTGTAAACCAGCAGGAATGCAAGTAAATAACTATAATTTGAAATCTTAATCAATAATTAATACTGTGTTTTACTATTTTTTCTGCTTTTTGTAAAACAGTAAATTAGAAAAATCATGGATAACAATAATAATTTTAGCACTGAAATATCATTTTTGTTAAGAGTTTCTGAATACTGGTGCATTAACCATTAACGAAACAAAAAAAATGTTTCTGGTAATTACCAGTTCTGTTAATATAGGGAAGCTGTGGCATAAATCTTACACTGAGTGGTGGTCTGGTAAATTTTACAAGCGCTGTATGTGTCTCCAAAGGAAACAAAGAGAAAAAGGAAAGATTCACTCAGCCACAAGAGGAAATTTCATAAAGGTGTCAGTTCTGTCTGGCCTCCTACGTCTTCATCATCCTACTTTGGCCTGCTATTTCAGCATCAATTATTTTCTATTGACAGCAGTCTCCTGGAGAGGTCTTTCTATGATTATAGCAGATAGCAACTTCCACCAGCCAAGGTAGCTAAGTGGTCTGGCACAAAAAAGTACAGAGACATTGTATTAAGTTACATTAGAAAGGAAAAACATATGCTGTGAATTAAACAGGCTTTGTTTGAGGTCATGGCAACAATGTCATTAAGCATGATGTATCACATTTGTTATACCATAAAGATTCACTTGCATAATATCTTTATTTCTTTTACAGCAAACTTTAAGGATAATTAAAAATCTAAATGATATTTTCCCCATTTTCTCTGTGGCAACATTATCACAAAAATGTTTTAAAATCTTTGTACTTTAGCTAAGATATTAGAACAGAATAGTATGGGATAACATACTTCTGTGTGCTTGCATTTATGCACAAGTAAACCCAAACACAGTGAAAAAATATTTACAAAAGACAAAGAAAACCATAATAACAGTTCAGTTCTCATAACAGTTTTACCAGTTTATGAATCACAGTAAACACAAGCTGATGGGTTTTTTTTTTCCTTACACATTCATTCATATAAAATTGCATTTGATAGCATAATATTTGGTGTGAAATTTTTCATGCAATAGCATCCATTTAAGTTGTCCAAATAAGTCTTTCAGTGAACAGTACATAATTAAGTGAACTATCTATTTAAAAGTAGTTTGTTTACCCCTAAGTAGGCATATCTGATGCACCACATGCATCAGCCAGACAAATATGCACTCACAGCAGACCACTAACACCACTTGTTCAACCCCAACCACATACTAGCATCTGTCAGTCTCTGTTAGCTCTCAGAATTCTAGTCCACGTGTACTTTCTTGCAAACCACCAGGACCTCCTACCGAGCAGCGCACCGAGTCTGAGAGGTAATCTTCTCAGCTTTTCCTTCCATAGTTGTCCCCCATTGTGCCACAGCCCTCTGTTTTTGAAGCTGAGGTAAACCTGCCTCCATGTGGTTTCTCCACCACTGATTGTGATCAGAGGTCTGTAAGTGGATTTCTATCTCACCTGGATTCACTTGACTGGTACATTGATTCATATCAGTGCTAAAGCAGCTTCAGATGACGAGATGTAGATGCATTTGACGAACGGGGGGGATGAAAGATTGTACATTCCCATATGAATGTGTTTTTTGTGCATGCACTTGTGCAAGCTAAATAAAGAAGTATGGGAAAGTGTGATGATAGGGGCCTGTTGGATTTTTCTGGCATGGTCACATTCTCAGTCTGTAAAGGACCTTTGTGGCCTTTGTTTGATGAGTTTTGTAATAAGTCTTTTATTCTGTCTTCTTATATAGAAAAACACACTGGTATTTCACATGACACACCAAGCTCATTTTCTGAAACTTTGACTCATAAATAAAAAAAAATCTATTTTAAACCAAAGGAAAATTAATTTCAGTTAAAATAAATGCTGCATCATATTTTTTTTTGTTTGACCCACAGAATAGTCTATTTTCAACAAAGTGGTAAAAGCAGATGTTACCTTTTCTTAAAGAAGCTTAATGTATATCATGTTACAAAATACAGAAAATTATTAAGAAGTTAGCATAGATGAGTACTGCATGAGTTCTTTCCAGTACTATATATTAACTTGGTCTATATCATCTATTCCATGCCATAAGACAAGGCAATATACATTAATTCCTGTTAGAGTAAGCAGTACTGCATGCTTACTGACTTCCAAAATGGTCTATTTTGGTCTAATGCAACCACAGATGTTAAAGCAATAAACCCCCTGGTTTGGCACTTATGCTATCTATGGTATACATAGAGAAGCAATATCACCAGCCCCAATCATGTAATATAATGAATTAAGAATCAGCTACGGTCAGTCTTCTATTTTCTGGATGGATTCATGTTCAGGTCACATTTATTAAGCAGGTCTCCACTGCTCTGGGACTGTATCACATGACCGTAACAGACGGCCTCTGTCAGATGTCATTAGGAAGCAGCTCTGTTTTCTTTAGACAGCATACAGTGTTAAGAAGCACAGCAAGTAAAGAATTAAAGACACTAGACACTGCACAAACACACAAAAAACAAAACCATGCACATATACTCACATTTGCAGCTGCTTTCACACATCAACCAGTTTTTTCCTCACACAGCAGACTCACTGTAAAGCCTTCTTCTTCCTATTATTATTATTTCAATCCAATATCCTGATTTGAGAGGGCTGAGGTTTACATGTAAAAAACAAAAGAATAACCTTAATCAGACCATAAGTGTTTATGAGGCTGCTTTTCTGCAATATTGATTTAAAAATGCATGAATATATACCCAAACATTTTGCAAGGTGCCAGGCAGTATACTTAAGCAAGCCACTTGGACTGTCATACTTTTGGCTGCAGTCAATTTTTGGCTGTGTCTCTTGGTTTTTGCTCGGCACTTTTGTTGCCATCTCCAAGAATTCTCCATACTGAAAAGTGGAAAAAAAATCTTTCAGTTGATATCTTAAAAGATGTGCAAATAAGGCTCCCCTATGTCCATGAGCATATTTTCCAGAATAAATCTGATCCTTTAGCTTTGACACCCATATCAACAGTGATCAGATAAACAACTGTTCATTTGCCTTAAAAGCTTAAAATCAGATTTTGCCGCAAGAGGTAAGCTTAAAAATTCTAAATTTCAAGCTAGAGTTTACACACAGGCTTAAATAGCCTCCTACACTCTGTATGTGATGATAGTATTGAGTTCGGTTCACCAGGTCCCACAGTTTGGAATCTAAGAATGTAAAATAACATTCCACTCATTTGATTTTTCCTGTTTTTCCCTGCTTCTCCTACTAACCTTATTGTGGCTTTATTGCAGAGTGAAACAGGAGCTGCTTGGTAAGTGCTGACTTTAAACAATTTCCATTTCCTGTTCCTCCACAGAGAAGAGGGTCCCTAGTGCCAAAAGTTGTGACAGAGGAACTCTAAGAAGGTCTGTTTGTGAATGGGTTAAGGTAGTAATGTTATGTATATGGCTGATGCACTGGACAAGGATTCTCATTAACAACTCAATGAGCCCTAATTCTTGACCATAATCTGCTTTTTAGTCCCATTAAATATTTTTTAAATTATATATGCTGTTCTTATTTTACAGTTGAATGTAATTCAAACCCAAGTTTGAGTTTTAGAAACTAACTAAATGAAATCATATTTACTCAATGTAAAAAAAAAAGCATTCTGACAATTTCCATGCTATTCTAAACTCCTTCTTTTCTGACCTATGTATAAAATATAGATGTGGTAGCGCACAGGTACTACAGCATAATTTCTTCAACAAGAGAAGTTGCTTATACTATAATAAGACTATGTGGCTCTGGGAGATTGTTTCACCAGTAGGCTCCGCAATACCCTGTGGGCATAGCACTTCCTGTTGGTGTAAAACAAGGGACTACAACCAAATGACTACACCTGTACCAAACCACGCTTTCCTTCCTAGCAGGGCAGCAATTTCCACTGCATGATGACAACTAGTCTATACAAATGGAAGACTGTGTACACTGTGTTGGCTCAGCAAATGTGACAACACACGGACCTCTTTAAAGGCTATGGGCAGAGGCCATTGACTCCACAGGCAAAGGAGATATCTGTATTTGTGATTCCAGATGCATTCTAGCAGTACACATATTTGTTGTCCCAAGATACCTTTGGGGTGTGTGATGCAGATGCCATTTTCCAAAGATTGATCAATTGGTCAGGTGCCAGAGTGTCAAGCATATTTTATATCAAAGTTCTTGGGATGAACATGTTGGATACCTGAGAGAAGTATTTGCAAATGTTAGATTAAATTTCTTAAAATGGGACTCTGGGCGAGTCACTGGTGTACCTCAATAAAAAAATATTGACAGAAGGACAGCTGAAACCTGTCCAGTCAAAAATAAAGCCAATGTAAAATTACCAGTGTTTTCATCAAGCAGCACTTTTAGGGATGCAGGTTACAGAAGCTTCTGTAGAAACTTTTCTTTGCTGCTCCATTTACTGAACTGTTGAGTCCAAAGGCTAAATTCATCTGATGCCCTGGTTGCCATCATGCTTTTGAGAGTATCAGAAGTATTAAAACCCCTGACTCATGCCCCCATATTTGCCATTCAGTGACTGTTGATGCAAGTAATGCAGGAGCGGACAACATTCTCCAGCTAGATAGTGCTGATGTGGTGGAGAATTAACACCAAAAAGTATACTCTACTATTGGAAAAGTTCTTGCATTGATTTTGGCACCAAGCACTTTAAAGTTTGCCACAGTTCCTCCCAATGTCTAATCAGTATACACTGACCAAAACCCTTATGTCCTCATCAATCAAACCAGTGGCTGATGCATTAAACAACATCAAAGTTCACTTCAAAGGAAAAGACAATGCTTAGGTTGATAAATTGTCTTGTTGATTTTGTGGTGTTAAATAATGGTTATGCACCTCATTACTGAACATTTAGAGGTGGAGGTGCATTAATGTTCCCACACATTTACCATATGGTTATTTTTTCCTGTCATCGTCATGAACCTGCTCTTTCTTCTATGATTCACAACTAGTGCTGACTGGCTACAAAGGCTCACCTTCATGCATATAAAGCCAGAGAAGGTGGAGCATGGGAGATGGCTTTCACTTGCTCTCTCCTCCACTGGCATCAACATTATGTTTTAGTTTCTTTTAAAAGTTTTATTTATTAATAAGCAAAGTCCTTTTTTGGGGTTGTCCTATTTTTTTAGTTAAGTTTTCCACTATTTCTTTTTTAGTTTGGGGAAGAAGCCTGAATCCAAAGGCTCATCTTTTGGTTGGTTTATAGTTGTTCTTCTTCCTCAAAGAACTGCAGCAAGGTTGTGCCATTTTATATTTTGGGTTCCTTTGAGCCCTGGGTTTGTGAACCGTAATACCAAGCAAACAGCATTACTGAGAATCCATCTGACATTAATATTGTAATATGCCCTGTGAACTACAGTAACTAAATTACTTTTGCTACCGACATAGTCCGGACACTGTACCTTCAACAGAACCATAAATCAACTGTTTTGAAAAGAACATTCAGAGCAAATCAACTAAGTAGGCTGTGAGTATAAGGGTGTAGGATATGTAAAGAAACCCAATTATTACATTGGAGAATGGACAAATTAAGTTGCAGATGCAGCCTACAGGAACATCTTACGTGAATGTCAGCAACGCCAGTTTGACTAGCATCAAACAAGCTGATATGAACACATGAATTGGTTCAACACGGGTTGAACATGGCTTTAATGTCAGAAAATAGTGTCTGATGCATCAGACGGCAGTGCAAGAATGTTTGCTGACTTGTAGAGAAGGCTATTATTTGTGATAATAACACTTAAATGCGTGGTGTCTCATTGATAGCTCAATATAACTAAAAATTATTTAAAAAGAGTAAAAAGCATAAACTCTTCTTACTTTGCCTGCTTCCGTAGAGGAAGCATCACTGCAGTGAAAAAAAATCAATATCCTAAAAATATGTTTGTTTTGATCCCTGTATATTAGATGTTGACTTTCTTAAGCCATGTAACCTTTAACAGTCACTGGATCAATAGGTTGGAAACCAAGAGGCCTGTTCAAATCCACTGACAAATAGCATTAAGTAGACAAAGGAAGCATCTTTTTTTCCCCTTTTTGTGACGACATCAGTAAACAGCGCTCATGTTGCAATTTGCATTGAAAGAGAAAAAAGAAAACACTGGCTCAGACTTAATTAGGTTAAGGAGAAGAGTGCCCGCCTGCAAGCAGCTATCATCCATTAGGTGACTGTAATAATGACATATAAATGCAATTAATATGACCGATGAGCGGCAACATCCTGACAATCATTTGCCTACTTCATCATAATAGTCAGTCTGGCAAATCCCATTAGATCAGTGGATGGAATAGTGAAAGTTCCAAGGAATAAATCCATCATTGGGTTGTCAGAGAGTTTATTCATGTTGAATTATCTGACTCTGACGGCATTTAACAACTCAGAACTGTGGGAACAAATATAAACTAAAAGAGAGCAACTGACATAAATAACCATAGACTTCAGATCTACAGTAGTTCACTGACTTTAAATTAGAAGTTGTGTGTCCAAAACTGCTATTTTTAAAAAAAATAATTTTACAAATTGTTGGTTTAATTCCTCCGCTCGACAAAAGTATATAATATTTATCATCTTCATATATACTGAAGTTTAATACTGACCTTGATCATCAGTGTCACTGTTCATGAGACATGATAATACCCATTCCAGTCTTTTGGCATAATGTCATTTTTCAGCTTTTGTCATTGTAGAACAACTTCAAATAATCCTAAGACTACTGCTTTTGAGACAAACAGTCTTATTAGAATGGAAGTTGTGAGTACTGCGTAGCATTATTGTCTTGATTGGTAATTATTACTGTATATATTAGATCCAAATAATAAATACTAAAGAAACTCCATACTGTAGCTGAAATCTAATAACTTGTAGTACAATCAGCAAGATATTATTTGTTGCATTCACTGCAAACAATGAAACAAGCATAAATATAATGGCAAGATATACTGTCCAGTTACCAATTTTTACTGTAAAAACCAAAGTGTGCATTACAATATTTTAATATATGAAATATGCTGTAGGTTTTACACTAAAAAGTGAAGCCATGTCCACACAATTTACTTTAAGTTTCAAAAGTAATAATTAAAAATACTGCCTAACAGACAGGAACAAAATAATAAATTCACAGCAGTCCCCCTTCTCTTTAACTAAGGCTTGACTCTGATATCCATACTTACAAGCCTAACTAAGTGTTAAGAGCGGGAGATTGCCATTTTGAATGGTC
This sequence comes from Etroplus canarensis, assembly GCA_015106775.1. Classification (NCBI taxonomy): domain Eukaryota; kingdom Metazoa; phylum Chordata; class Actinopteri; order Cichliformes; family Cichlidae; genus Etroplus; species Etroplus canarensis. The sequence continues at coordinate 6,082 of VUQH01020167.1, read as the reverse complement.
CCATTAATTTTGTTTGTTGAGCTGTCTCATTACAGAGTTAATAGTGCATTTGTCCTGAGTGCGGTCATGTTACGGAACAGTGATCACACTGTTGAACTAATGAGTGGAAGGCACACATTACACAAACCAATACAGTAGATGGTGACTTGTCTAAATCTGCAAAATGTACACATTTTTTAATTAATCAGAAAATAATCCATAACTACTAAACAGGTAAAACTAAGGTTCAGTTTAAAAATAGGATTGCATTTGGTTTGTTTATAGTTGAATATATTTGTCTTGGATGTAGTGATACAAATTAATCTATTAAAACACAACTAATATATTATTACTGCTAGTCTTTGTCAATAGTGAGACTGCAACAATTTGCAACACATACAAAACAACTGGCACATTTGTAGCCACAGATGAAAAGAATATACTTTTTGAGCTCATGTTTCACTACACTGAACGGCAAAATTACAAATAATCCATGTGTTAGCCGATCTTTTTCTGCATTTTTTTAATTAACTTGTGAGCAGTCTTTGATATGTTTGGTCACTTTCTTTGGTTAATTTGTGCACATGAAATAGATGTGCAGAAAGTCACCACAACAGAACTGCATTTCTCTCTTAAATACAAAGTGCTGTGCAAGTGCTATTTTACTGGCAGTTTCAAACTTAACAGATCAATAACTCAAAGAAAAATGTTATTCAAAGGGGAAATATCAACTTCTGTTCAAACTTGCAAGCTGTTAGGCAACCACCAGTATTGCAGACGCACAAGTGCAAGTGGACTGGAAGGGACTTCCACTAAGAAATCTGAAATGCTGACTGCTGAAAACAGTCCAGGGGTACATGAGTGGATGATCTTGAATGGAAGATCAAACAAATTTAAATGAAGAGGGGATTTTGATTTTTATAGGCCTTTCTTTTTGAAAACACCCTGCACAAACAACATATTTTTTCCAACCATAGTATTTTCAGCAAAACAATCAATCCTCCAAGGTATACAAATAACATTTTAGTAATGCACAGGTCACACCATAATGTGTGGGTACCATGCTAGGGCAGTTTGGTCAAGCTTGACAGAGAGCATCTGGGGTTTGGACACATCAGGGCAAAAAGTAAAAACACAGTTATACCTAAGTTATAAATCCGTGTCACAAAAAAAGTCCATGGGAAGTTAGTTAACTGAATGTGATGCAGATGACCGATGATGGATGTTAGAGAACCTGCAAGTCTGCAAGCCAAAATAAATAATGTCTATTTTTGGTTACTTTCCACCTTCTCTGACAGCACAGGCATCTTCCTAGATGACAATAACAGGATTAAATGGCCTTAAATTATGAAAAAAAGGTTGAGGGAGCATGACACATCATATTTACATATATGACTTGGCCACTACAGAGTCCAGACCTTAACCCCACTAAGAATCTTTAGGATGTGCTGGAGAAGACTTTGGTGGTCTGACTTTCCCATTATCAGTACAAGATCTTGGCAAAAATCAAACTTTGGATGGAACTAAATGTTGGGACAGTGCATAAGATTATCTAAAAATGCCATGGTAAATTTGTGCTGTCAAAGCTAAAAGTGACCCATGACTTCTTTTTTTCCTTTGGCTGTGCAGTGGAAGTTTCTAACTATAGGTTCCAGCAGTCCACAGCAGTGTCACCACACTTGGTAAAAGCAGGCACACAATAGTACAAGGAAATGGCAATGCAAGAGGGAATTTCAAGTTTCTTAATGACTCAATCAAAAATAGCAAATCCTCATAGGCAATTGGAATCGATCAACCAACTGGCAGCAGAAACAACAGCACACACAATGACAGCCCAAGTACCTCACTTAACTCTTTAAAAGCAAAAGAGCAGAGAGCTAAAGTTTGCCAGTCCAGCAGATATTAAATAACTTCAATCCACCTTATACATCTCCAAAATTAGGGTAAATTAAATAAGCCTATTGAAAAAATGCCTTGCCTGTGTTTACGATCCATTTCACTTTCTTTAGTGCTGAAATAGTACTGCTACCTATGAACAATTCCTGTATTTTTCCTATAGTATATCATTCTTATAATATTTTTTTAATTTATTATAATTATGTACTAAATCTATAGCAAACATCTGTATTCTGGGGGGGAAAAATCAGGTGATGGTTTGAAAAATTAGAAATGATCACAATTATGGTTAAACCGTCCTTTAGTGGTAACCTCCAGTGGTTCACTTGGTTGATGCAAACATTTGTTGATTGGTTCTTATAACGGGTCGGGGTAGATGAAGGTATTAAAAAACCCTGACTGGTTAGGTCTTTTTGGGTGCACTCTGAGACACAAGCGCACACAAGTGAACACATTAAATAACTTACTTAGTCTTAAAGTGCAGTGCCATCAAATTGATTTACACATTAACTATAGTTTGTTGGCTACATTTCCCCCATTAGCTTCTATTTGAAAATGCTGTTTATGTTTATTATTCAGACTATATAAAGGGCACTGCTGATGAGACTAGAAGGTTCCAAATTTATTACAGCTAAAAATGATAATGAAAAATCTACATAGATGTCATATTTTAATTTATTAGTGTTACTCTCTCTGCTTGGAAGTCCAAAAGTGCCATACCACCATACTACTAGTACCCACATATCTGCTTCTCTATGTGACAACCAAAATGCTTGTAACAAAATGCATGCACTCTTATTCTCAGCGCTACAACATAAAATTATATATGTATATGTGTGTATATGTATATATGTATATGTATGTATATGTATGTATGTACATGTGTGTGCGTGTGTCTCTGAAGAAAGAACTTCAAATGCCATGTACATCCTCCTCCTTTTGAAATTTGGAAATCATAATGCCTCTAATTGGCTCCAGCTCTCACTGTTTTTCTCCCTGTTTCCACAATGTGTGAATAATTTATTTAAAGAGGTGAAATTAACATTAAAACCACACATACTACTTGTTTTTCTCAGTTTCCCTCTGAATGTGTTATACCGTGAAGCAGATGGAAGGAGAATATGTCTACATGCATGTAAGTTATCGACACTTTATTGCTGAAATGGAATCTATGCAGTCTTCTGTTTTAAGATTAAATACATTCTGTTAGCACAATTAAACAAAAACTGTACTAAAATGATGAGGAAAAAATACCTTTAGTGCATATAAAGACCTGATGAGAACAACCATAAAACACCACAATTTAATGTCTGCAAATCAATGTGTTTGTATTGTTCACCTTAATAATGTGCTTAACCAGCCTTAAGACACGTCACCTACCAGTGACCTAAGAAGAACTTGCTCTGCTGTGTTACACATCTAAGGGTAATTGCTGTTAGATCAGAGCTAATCCAAAGCAGACAAAATACCTGAAAAAAGCACACTGTGTGCTGTGCCTCTGAATGGAGGCGAGCAGAATACAGCTATGACATACCAATGAGGTGACTAAGCATATAATGTGTTAGGCTAAATACCAACATTCCCACAAGTCTTATCAAAAGTGCACTGATGTGCTGAAAACTCCTGTGTTCTGTATTGATTTTTATAATGGACAGCTGCATATGCATAAGCTGCAAGGAACCTTTCTGGTATATGGCTGCTCAATTTACATGTGAGCAAGGTCTGGCTTTGTGCAGATAAAAAGTCAGTGTCTTAAGCAATACAGCAATGTTTTTACCAAAATGCAATCTCAAAATCATCTGTTATCATCTGAAAACTATTTACAGTTTTGTTTTGTTTGTCTGTTACCTCTATCAGAGATGTTGTGTTTTTGGTTCCATTTGATTGTTTGTTAGCAGAATTACGCAAAAATTAACAGGTTTGGCATGGAAGTTTTACCAGTGGTGGAGATTAGAAGTGATTAGATAAGATAAGAAAATTTCCTAAACTGATCCACATCCAGGTACTGTTCTGGATCGTGGGATTCCAATTACACAAAACTGAGGAATGAACACGTATGATGCTATGGGAAATAACTAATAAGGGTGCTTATAACTAGTACCAACTCATTCCTGAGACAATCTTGGCTCAGTAGAGTTTAATGCATATAGAGAAACGGTATCAGATTAAGAGAAGTTCTACTATTACTAGATTTTTCTTAATAATTCTTGAACTAATAATGATACTACTGAGATTCTAAGTTCTATAAATATAGTTATAAATATATTTAAAAAATACACAAATATTTTACCTTCGAAAAACATAGAAATTCAGTGATGTTCAGCCTTAACGAAAGTATGCTAACTCAAACTGCTCTTGTTTGTTAGTTTTGTTTTAAACTGATCTGTATTTTTAGCTGGTCTGTAAGCAATGACCAGCACACAGAAATCTTGGTCTGGATATGATTTTACCCTTTATTTGACAACATCCTTTATTTGTTGTCAAATAAAGGATGCTCCCATAATGGTGGGTTAAACCCCTCACTGTTTTTGCATTTTCTTCTCTGGCATTGTGCTAGCTCATTTCAAAATATTGAGGCCAGCTAAAATTACTAAGGTAATGTCCATATTGCATGATATGCTGACAGTGTAGTTATCACTACAGGGCCAATATTATTATATGTTTCTGTCAAAAAAAATTCTTAAATGTGTACATGTCTTTATTTTGATTTAAAAAACACTGAACCAATAGCCAGACAGACAACTATAAAAGAACTGAGCTAGAACATGTGTTTCTGTGCAGATAAAGCCAACTCCACCAGGAACTCACAGAGATGTGCATGATGAAGCATCCAAAAAAAAAAAAAAAAAAAAAAAAAAG